>JAKKIK010000018.1:0-76000 GCA_024500135.1 Heterodera carotae
GTAGGGGAGAAGAACGGGAAGGTTGTCGGGGAGTGAAACGGGGAGGGGTAGGGGAGAAGAACGGGAAGGTTGTCGGGGAGTGAAACGGGGAGGGGTAGGGGAGAAGAACGGGAAGGTTGTCGGGGAGTGAAACGGGGAGGGGGAGGGGGGCGGGGGTCGGGGAGTGAAACGGGGAGGGGGGCGGGGGTCGGGGAGTGAAACGGGGAGGGGTAGGGGAGAAGAACGGGAAGGTTGTCGGTGAGTGAAACGGGGAGGGGGAGGGGGGCGGGGGTCGGGGAGTGAAACGGGGAGGGGGAGGGAGCTGTGGACACACTTTACATGGCGGAGGGGAAGGAGCAAAAGTAACAAATTAAAAAACTGCTTTTTGCTGAAGGACACGTGTGTGGTGTTCAGTGAATGAAAATACTCCTTGCCTTTTATATTTATGAAGTAATTATGGATTAAAAAATGAAATAAAAAATCTGAAAATAATTTATGCCAAGTATTTTATTCTATTCCAAAAATGAAATAGGATTAACACTAGCAAAAATTCGGATATTTTAGAAATTGCTGCGACGAGGAATAATTTTGGTGGCCGAATGAATGCTTGCCTCATCTCTTTCCCCCTTCACTCCCCCCCCCTCCCCCAACATCCATCCACTCGTCAGGAAAAAACTTGAAAATCGGCGGCGGTGCTGCTCCG
The DNA here is from genome assembly GCA_024500135.1 of Heterodera carotae. Taxonomy (NCBI): domain Eukaryota; kingdom Metazoa; phylum Nematoda; class Chromadorea; order Rhabditida; family Heteroderidae; genus Heterodera; species Heterodera carotae. The sequence continues at coordinate 683 of JAKKIK010000018.1, forward strand.
CACCAACCCCAGGTTTTTTTTACTCGCCCGCCCAATCCCGACCCTCCGCGGGACGTTTTTCGCCCGAGGAACAAAAATTGACGAAAGCGTGCGCCCATTCATTGCTGCCATTTTGTTGGGTGGACCAAAGATAGTGTGGGCAAGCAGAGAAGCAAGAGGCAATAATAATGCTGCTGCTGCTGCTTGTATATGTAATACCAAATTCAGAGGTCGAGACTCTCGACAAGACCAAATCCCTCTAAGTGTCTACGCCTTGCATTATTTTACAGCTGTTTTTCTTTGGTCATCATATTTACTTGCGTGTGTATCACACACTCTCGCCCCCCCCCCCCTCCCCCTCGCTCCAATACCCCAACAAATCCAATCGCCGCTGCCGCACAACGGCGATGAACGACGGGCGGAGAATGAAAAAATACGGTCATAAAAAACAACTGCACATAAAACGGAAAAGATAGGAGAACTGCGGAAATATTGAATTAGAGAGTGTCTTTAAACATATTTTTTAAGTTGTTCGGGCTTAAAATTCGACCCTTTTATACCGGTAGCGATACTGTGAAAATCATATTTATGGTGGAGGTAAGCTTGGTTGGAAGTTGGAGAAGTGCAAATAAAATTCTTAAGTTTATAATTTTGGAACAGACTAAATGAACGTCACATTTACTGTTGCTGTTTTGACAAGACAAATGGAAACACTTTGGTCACGACAGTTCATTTGTGCCTTTTGTTTAGAGTGATGAATTGTATTTGAAAATAAAACTAATCCATTATTTATTTATTTATTCAGTTCTAATAAAAGTGCCGTTGTTTTGGTGCAAAGTGAAATGTGTACTTTTTTTCGATTTTAAACAGGGCATAGGTAATTAGAGTAGCTTTTTCAAATGTGAACATTAATTTTAACAAAAGATTTCCAAAATATTAAGTCGCACGCAATTGGGACGACAAACAAACACCTGCTACGTTTAAAAATATCTGTTAGACATGACCACTTTTTCAGTTTCAATTTGATCCCATGAAGTGGCTTTAAGGGGCATGAAAATGCTGCCAATTGTGATAATCTCTTCCAACTCACAACAAAATTCCTAAATTAAACTGCATTTTATTTTGTGATTAATATTTTGCACCGTAATTTGCTTCAGTAGTCTGAGCATTTGTGCAAATCGTATAGCGATCAGTGAAGCATTTTGACTAAACTGTTGTGCCATCATAGCATTAAGCTCCACAAACAATTGTTCGCGTATGGCAAAATCATCGGATGAAAGTGACTCAAATTTTTCAACTAAAATTATTTGAAATAAAAAGTTAAAATGAAACAAGATCATACGACAATTCCACAATTGAATAAACATCAGTGTGCCTAACTCCAACTCAGACAATGCCAGCGGTTTGAAATGTTTGAAAATGAAACTGCTCCATCTCTTCAAAAGTGGCTTTAAAAATCTGTTAAAATTAAAAAATTAAAAACCAGGAAAAGAAAAAAGTTACAACAACTTTATTCGCTCATCATTCTCATTGTCAGTGCCAAAAAAATGTTTCAAATTATCCGCGCAAATCACACAACGCATTTGGACCACTAATTTGGACAATTCATCTGAATGATCATAGAAATGGCGAAGCTAAAGTAAAGCATTGATAATCAGCAAAAGGACATAGATTTAACTGTTTGTGATGAAACTTGAAGGAAGCTGAAGTTCAAGCCGTAATGCTTTACAAAGGCATTCTTTTTAATATAATTTGAATATTTATTTATTCCCCTTAAATTAATTCAATCGTTTTACCTTTTTTTGGGTTGAAAATTTGTCAAATGCGGGGAATTGACTCAAAACTATGTACAGATTAACGAAATATTGCCTCTTTGCAGTTTCAGATGTTGTGCATGTGTAATTGTGTAAAGATTTTGTGACTGTCGTAAAAGAAAATATTTATTTATTATAATAAATAAAATTGAATATTCAATATAAAAAATTGGCACTTATGCCGTCTCACACCTCATAAAATTGTTTCCAGTTCTTATCGACGTGTCTGATCACGAATCTGAACTCAACTAATGTTATAGCAAACCCCGAACAACAAACATTCGGTCAGAAAAAAAAATTAATCGGTCTGCTAAATCAATTTTCCTATTCGAAAAATTTTTCGAAATCGGTTTCGAAGTTTGAAATTGCATCAATCTAAATTAAGATTCGTGATCACTGTTCAGCTATAGGGTAATATTAATATAAGTATGTACATAATAAACCTCGAATTTGAAGTCTGTTGCACTTAAATCATCGACATGCCCATTCAAAACATTCAAAAGGGCCAATTGTCCATTCTCAAATTGGCGATATGCCAACATAAATTTTTTGGCCAATGGAAAGGATAAATCAAAGAACAGCTCACAGCGCAACTGAAGTATAATTTGAATTGTTCAGCAAATGGTGGGCAAAAAAGCATTGAATTGGACGGACAATTTTTGATGGACCAAATTTTGGACGCCGAACATTGGGCGCTGCTCAACGGACTGATCACGTGGCCGAAATTGAGCCGCTGCTTCTTCTGCAGCAAAGACGCACAAAGAATGGACGATCTCGCGCAGGCGGCGCCCTTTTCGCTGTTTCCGTCGCCATTCCCTCGCGCACTTTTCCACCAAGCAATGGACGTACAAAAAGTAAAACATTTATGCCATACATACGAATTGAATAAGTGGATGAATAGATGGACAAATATGATGCGATTTTTAAAGTTTCAGCCCACTTACTATGGAGTGATTTGGGCTTTGTCTTAAAATCCGTCATTTTTTCTATTGGAATTTGATTTTCAGGCGATCCAATTACTGTACTTTCGCGCAATTCGTGATTTTGCTTTTTTGAAAGAGATGCACAGCGAAGTGTTGGAATTAAACGAAGGGTTCAGACAAACTGTCCAATTTATTGAGGATCTTTACTCGGATGGATTTCGTCAGCCGTTGACTTTGTTTTGCCAGCGATCGGTGGGACATACTTTGAGGCTTTGGATATAAATTTAAGAATTGTTTTATTAAGGATTATATGGCACATCAAAGCATAAATGAGGAGAACAAAAAATCGAATTAAAGCAGGTAAATATAAATCACATTGAAATGACACAATGGTCGCGCAGGCATTGCACGCAGCTTGGCAAACGGTCCAAGTACAACATCATGATAAAACGGAATGGGTCATTTGTCGCGGCACAAGTTTTTGGGACATAACTTTTTTCTTAGTCAACCAAATTTTACAAATTTGGTATCATTCGAAAGCTCACCATGTTTAGAAGCAATGATTAAGCAAACTTAAACTGTAAAACTTATTCAAAAATAATCCAAAAGCGAAAAACTCAAGTTTTCATGAATTTTATTTTATATCTTATTTTTGAATAAGTTTACAGTTTATTTTGCTTAATCATTGCTTCTAAACATGGTGAGCTTTTGAACGATACCAAATTTGTAAAATTTGGTTAACTTAAATAAGTTTAGAAAGTCAAAATGAATCCAGACAATTATGTGATGAAATGGATTCAATGCGATTTGAATTACTCAAGCAGGGGCATTTTCTTTGGCAACGAAATTCCCCAAAAACTGAACACAATGACAAAATTTGATCGCACCAATATGCTAATAATGGAAAAATTGAATCCGGTGATTGTCAAAGTGAGTGGGAGAAAACAACAAAGCATTTTTCACTCTTTATTTGTAGAATCATTTTGTTTATCCCAACGAGAAGCCGCTTCTGAATGTGGAAGTGACCCCCGAATTGGGCATTTTCGGCTGTTTGTTGGGCAACATGGCGGACGGCACGGTGCTGCAGTATTTTGACGGTGGTCATCAGATGAAGACCAAACTTGCCAGCGAAAATGAAGGCGGCATTTGGAAGGGCAAAAGTGTTTATGACTTGCCCTATTTGGTTTAGGCACTTTTTTGGGGGAGGGGGGGGGGCTCTATTTTGCCATTCTGCATGTTTTTATTGTAAAAGATAAATAAGTAGGGCTGGCAATATTATGCAAATAAGTTTTTTCCTGGATTCTACATAATCTAAATAGTAATCTTTTGGGTATTTGCGTACAAAAATCTGGATTTTCATTTGCATATTTTTGCATATTAGGCTTTTTTATGCATATTTAGGTTTTTGACTATTTCGTACATATTCCACCAACGAATTTTTCTTGCTCAAAATTCAAAAAATCTAAAAATGACTTTTTGCTCAAAAAATTTCAAAACGGAATATTATAATTTTCAATATAAATTTTTACTATTTTATTTGAATTTTAGGTTAAGGAAAATTTAAAATAACTCTTAAGGTGGTCAAAATTTTTTTACTAAATCTTCACCCTAATTTCAACATTTTCATATTTGATGCATATTTACCGGAATTGCTGCGCTTTGGTGGATAGCCAAATTTGTTCAAAAAACAATTTCATAACGAATTTTTATTTTTGTCGGCATTTATTTTCTTTAAATTTCACTTGCTTCCTCATACTGCCAATAAAGCACTTATGACGTCATCCGAGAAGGAATTGGGAATTGGCGCAAAGAAAATGTTAGTCAATGCGAATGTTTCCTGTATTTCCGTTGCCAAATTCTCAAAAAATGTTAATTTTGATTGAATTAATGATTAGTAATGGGTCATTACCGCTGCATCAATCAAAAGGTTCAGCAACTGGCCGAATCTTATGGCAATTTCGGGCACATTTCCATTGCGGCGTTGTGCCGCCATTGTGTGCAATTCGACATAAAATGCATTTCGGTGAGCGTTTTGCTCTGCGGACAACGGCACAAATCGTTCAACTAATCAAAAAGCAGCGAATAACAAGTGTTAATTTGTCCTCAACGTACTGCAATTCCACAATTGAATTCCTGTCAATGCGCTCAATTCAGCTTCGCACATATTCAATGGCTTTAAGCGGGAGACAAAAATGCCGAAATTGACAATGCATGAGGTGGCATACCTTCCATTTTTAAATTAAGAGAATCCATTGGATATATACAAGGAATATGCCGAATCGCAACGAAAAATAGCATTTTATATTCGCAATCAAATTATATGTGATTTTAAACCCATAAGAATGAAATTTTGCAAACAATTTAATAAGTCGGAATTTTTTTAAATCTTCCGACGGCGCTTATCGGCACCGTTAGATTCCAGCAAAACGCAAAAAATAAGTACGAAAAGAGGGCACACTTCTCAGAAAAATTAGACAAAATTTTAATTCGAATATTTTGACAAAATGGGCCACTCACTTTGTCCTTTCCTCGGCCGATTCGTACTCAGAAAAGAAATAGACTAGCTCATCAATTGAAACAAGACAACAGCCGTTGACCACTAACTGTTTGAACTGTTGTTGACTTTGATCGGGAAAGAATTTTAGCTGAAAAAAACGATTTTTGGAAATAAAAAATAAACCGCAAATTTTGTTTACCGTCGAAAAAGAGATTTGGAAAATCAGCGCTAGATAAAAGTAATTTTTGACGATGCCAATCTAAAAATTCACTAATTAAAAAACCAAAATGCATTATATTTAATTACAGTCCGGAATTTTTTCCAAAATCAAAAGACCAGACAACCGGATCCTGTATTGTAATATAATTACTGGTTGAGTCCAAAAATCCCAAGCAAAAATCATAATTGTGTTGCTTCCTTCGGAAGAATGTTCATTAAATTGAGGGAATTGGTCTCGAATGTGCCCAAGTAGCAATGTGATTGTGCCACGTTCAATTTTGGTGTATTCATCTTGTTTGATCAATTGCAACTGCAAATGAATCTTTAGCAAAGTTTGGAAAGCATTTTATGAAAAAGCGATAATAATTGCTTAAAATTGCCTGCCGATTGTCCAAAATGATTTGACGCGTTCCCTCAAGAACATTGACCAGCGCTCGTTGTCCATTCTCAAGATTTCGCAAATATTGCAAAAATTGGAATGAATTTGGGTAAATTTGCCTGATCTAAAAGTTGAATAGATTATAATATCAACACATTCAGAACCTGATTCGAAATTTTTTATTTGAACATTCTAAAACTGGAGTCTTTTTTAAACCAGGTTAAAAGTGTTTTCTATGCTTGATTCAACCAAAAGCTTAAGGACGGCGGTGCCGATATGCGGCGCCTGATGAAATTTTAAAAATTAAGTGATTTGTTAATAGAATTTGTTCTTTTTTTTCGATTTTCGTTTCTTATTTTCACTTCAGAACTATTTTCGGCGGGGTTCGGCGTTGCCGATATGTGCCGCCAGAATAGACCCCCAAAACCCGGCAAATGCCGGGTTTATTGGGTAAAATAGCCTTCCTGTTCAACGTGTTCTCATTAAATATATTTTACATCTCGATTAAAAAATATGATCAATTTTTAATCTTAAATTATTTTGAAGTGCGCTTTCAGTGTTGACAAATGAATTGCATTTTGCAAATTTAGCTGCTGATGAGTGCGATGATGTAGATGATGATATGGATATGTTATTGCTTCACTGGGCTTTGAGTTGATTAATTTTGAAGTGTTATCCGCTAAATATTAGCCAAAAACCTTTTTCTAAGTGATTTTTTGATCAGTAAATGCTAACCTCGAGACGAATCTTGTGACTGTTTCTGGCAAATGTCCATGCCAACCTCAAAACATCGCTTTAGACGGCAAGCTCGGCATGAATTGCGCATTCCATCTATAAGAATATTTCTTATTAAAAAAATCATTGATAACTAACCAACCTTTGATAAAAATGGCACAATTATTTCCCTTTCGGCACAAATATTTTCGACGTTTCAACACCGACCGGCGAAAGAATGAGCCGCAAGCGCGGCACGTCGGGACGCCGAAGTACGTGCCGCCGACGCCGCCGTTTCTTCGTGCCTCGCCACAAACCGGACATGGAGCAGTAACAGCAGCAGCAGCAACAGGGGGAATTGGTTTAAAAGTAGCGAAACAATTAAAGCCCTTAAGCATTTGGACGGGGGATGAATCGCATTGGGAGGGACTGCCCTTTGATGGGATGAACAATGAAGACGACGACGACATGGAAGGGGAGGAGGAGGAAGAGCAGTGCTGCATTTGGAAGGACACAAATAGCACTCATAATATAATTAGCTAAATTAATCAAAAAAATAAATTTAAGCGTGACACCATAAATAATATATGATAACAAACCAATCATTGGTCAATGTTTGAGAGTGTCGAACATTTAGCTTTTTATTGTTTGATCATTGTGAGATGTAATGGTGCACTAATTTTAATATGGATTTTCTCAGATTTGTGCATGGAAGAGTAAAATAAATCAATTTTAGTCTGCGGGTTTCAAATGGAATTAAAATGAAAATCACGAAAATGGGATTTAAAAGACATTCTTTTTCTAAATAAGTAAATATAAATAAAAATGACGCAGATCAATTTTGCATAGAGTTTGTACACTGATTTTAACAATCACTTCGTTTGTATTCGTCCCCTGAGCAGGTGGGTGAAGAGAATTTTAAAAATCAATTAAATACTTTGCGACCACTGACATTAATCGACCGTGTGATAAATCAATGGGCATGGGCTAGTGCTGTTCGAGAGTCTCGGTCTCGGGTCTCGACTCGGGAAAAGTCTCGGTTTTTTTGGGTCTCGGTCTCGGTCCCGAGTCTCGGGTTTTTAGTCTCGGAAAACGAGACATTTATGCACCCCTAATGATTCGATTTTTGAGCCAAATTAATCGCTTATATTTTAAACTTTGTGAGACATATTGCTAATTAAAAAATTTGTTTGAAAATTAGTGCTATAAAATATTTCCTTTTAAATGGCTTTTTAGTTAAAACTACTTAATTGTGTCCATAGCCGAATGGTTAGTGTTACCGTTTCGCACAGCGCAATTTCGAGGTTCTATTCCTTTACCATGCAATCTTTTTTTTCATAAAAAGTATTGTTTTTATTTTCTAAATTACCTCAATAAGGCTCGAAAAATTTTCCAATCTTTACTAGGAAAATTTTGCTATCTTTATGCAATTTTGGGACAAATTTGCTTAACAAAACTCGCTTTAAATTAACAAATTTTTCCTGGCGGCGCCTATCGGCACCGCCAGGCCATCTACCTCCAATAAGAATTTTTATTGTTGAGTTCAATGCCCAAAAAAAAGTTCGGTTTATATGTGGAAAGCTAAAAATATGAATTTTTATTGTAAAAGTCAAAAAATAATGCAATTTTCTAGTCTTTCTTGGTCAGACCTTTTTTTTTGTCTAAATTACAAAAAGCACAAGAACATGTTCGGTTTCGAGGAAAGATTAAAACAAAGTCCTTTTACAAACCGACTGGCATTTTTTAACTTTTTTTTTTGTCAATGCGGAGATTTTTCGTTTTTTTCACCAAAAAGTCTCGGTCTCGGGTCTCGACTCGAGACTTTTCTCGGTTTTTTTGGGTCTCGGTCTCGGTATCGAGTCTCGGGGTCAAGTCTCGGAATCGGTCTCGAGTCTCGGGGTCAAGTCTCGGTCTCGGTATCGAGTCTCGAGTCTCGGGAAATTTTCGGTCTCGAACAGCACTAGTAATTACAACAGGGTTTGATGAGAATAAATGTCGAAAACTTCTCCCTCCATTTTTTCGCGTAGGGAATTGCGTAAAAATATGGGCCGTTTGGTTGCACATAACTGATTTATTCAAGTATTTACAATATTTAAATTTTTTCGGCCACTTATTTGCATTTAAAATTGGTTAATATCGATAATTAGGGATGTACAAAAGGGCACCAAAAAGTCGCGAAAAGGGCGCCACAAAGGGCACAAAAATTTCAATCATCAATGTCAAAAAAGGCACCAAAAAGTGTTTTCTTTAAAAAAACTACAATACTTTTTGAATGCATTTTTAACTTTTGATAGCAAAAAGTCGATTTTTAAGTGCACTTTTTTAAAAAAACGAAAAGTCGTTAGGGGTACATTTAACATATTTTTCAACCAAATTTAGGACCAAAATTTAAAAATGCCAAAAAGCACATGAAAAATACGGGGCTGGTAAATTTTGCCTTTATAACGGACAAATACCCAATTTTGAATTAAAAAAGGTCTGCGCCGATAAACACCTGCACCGAGAAACTTTCCATCTTTGCATCGATTACATCGACCGATACATTGCTTTGAGCGAAGATCAGTTGCAGCCGCAGCGACTGCAGCTGTTCGGCTCGACTGCCTTGGTCATTGCCAGCAAAGTTGAGGTGAATTTTGCAATGAATTCTTTGCCGCTTTTAACCAACCAATTGTTTCTGACCCCTTAAATCTTTAGGAAATTTACCCTCCAAAAATTGCGGAGATTGCCGAGTACACCGACGGGTATGTTTTCTTTTTTTGTAATGATTTGAAATGAAGCACATTAAAGACCCTTTTAGTTGCTGCTCTGAGTCAGACATTCGTGGAATTGAAGAGATTATGTTGGAAAAGTTGGATTGGACTTGTTATCCGGTGACTGCCGTCCATTGGCTGGCGCTTTATATGCAGCTGATGAGTACTGACCAAATTGTCATTTCCGCAGGTTGACAGCGATAGCATTGGGACTTTTGGAAGAATTACATATTTTTGAAGGCAAACTGTCGTCGGGAGTGCCGTCGACCATTGGCGATTCAGAAGCGGACACCTCCTATGCCGGGCACACCTCTTACAGCAGCGGACATATTTACCCGGACCAGAGGTGTACTGTGTCAAAACTGATGCGGGGCGAATTTGTTCGGTTGGCATCGGTAAAAAGTGGAATACCAATTGCTCCAACATGCCAATTAATTTTGCTCATTTTTAGATTTTGGACTTGGTCATGCTGGACGAGGGCAGCCTTCGTTTTCGTTACAGTGAATTGGCTACCGCTGTGGTCCTTTGCTGTTATGAGCCTGAAAATCTGATCTGCCAATTGACCGGTGCTTCAGTTTTTGTTTGTTTTCTTCATTTATTTACATTTTCAGGTTTTTCGCCTGAAAAGGTGCGTGAAGCTCGCAAATACATTGAGCCATTCGTCCAAGTGTTTGACCGCAATGAGCCGACGGGCACCGCTATTCCCTGTCTGGCGGATGTGTCACATGACGACCGCCACAACATCCAAACGTACACGCAGAAGTGCCTTGTGCAGCTGGTAACAAAAGGCGCCAGTGCTATACGAGACAAAAAAAAAATCCGTGATCAAGACTTACTCCGAGGCCCCAAAGCCGAGAAGATTGCACAGCATTAAAAAGCATCCTTTTTTTCTCAGGAGACAGTGCAGCAAGTTCGGAAAGAGACGGAATTGCGTCGTAAGGCGTTGGAATTACGGGTCGCGGCTCGAGTGCGCAAGCGTAAATTCGGCACGACAATTAATCTCTGATGATATTAAATGTTTAACTTATTCTTTTATTGCATCTCTCATTCAAATTAATTTTGTCATGTGTAAAATTTTTGCGTCTACGTTACTTTATTTCTATTTCTAGTACACTTCACGCGTCCCACGGATTTTTAAAACCGGGATTTCAATAAAGTTGGACTGGAGGGATCCCGAACAAGTTTTTCTATCCAACTTTCATTACAGGATCTCGCAGAACTCAGCCCAATTTCCATTACAGACATTTTGTTACCCTGCTATAGAATCGTTTCTTTTAGCACATTTAAAATGCTTGCGCCCGGGCAATTAAATACAGAAACTATTTCGTAGTTTATTCCTCTTAAATGTTATCAAATTTAAAAAAGAACAATCAGTGCGTTTGCAAGTGGCTTTATGAATGGGATTATCATGAAATTCATGACGAGAAATACCGAAGATTGGAAATTATTTGACATAACAAAGGGGGAGGGGGTAAATATGCCGCACTTCAAAAAAAAAATGGAGATTAAACGATAGAATCTGAGAAATGCAATTTATTTACATTTAATAGGATAATTGGGAGGAGGCTAACGTGGATTGTCGGGCACAGCTTCAGAGGCAAAAGACCAAATGGGGAAGGATTTGCAGGAAAAACGAAATCGTGGCGGGAGGGAGGGAGGGACTAATTGAAGAAATGGGAGCTTTGTAAGTATTGCGCTCATCCCAAGGAAAAAACATCATAAATTTTAATTTTATCCTGTCAAATTAATCAAAATACATAGGTGATAAAAAAAGACATACGAAGCAATAAAATATTTCTGAAGCAATGAGAGATAAGAACAATTATTACAAGTCAAATGCGTTATCCAATTTAAAATAATGAATGCTGATGAATGGTTTATGGACTAAGTTTATTTTGGATTTTGTTCAGCCATATACCACAAACAGAAGAGGATATTGAGTGCAAAATAAGCGACCTATATTAATCGCCTTTTACACTACTGTTGTAAATCCGCTAAAGACTAGCAAAAGAAAAGGGTTTGGGTGTATTTGTAGTGAGTGTTTGCGTATAAAAGCATATAAGAAAATCGGTCGGACAATAATTACTCATATGGAGATAACATGGTCAAACGCACATCACAGCAACAGGACACTGATAAAATCGGGATATAAATGACAAAAAAATTGAGCAAGGAGAAGCGACGAAAACTGAAATTATCGCGTTGGCCAATCGGAGGTGAGATTTACAAGCGGCAGTGTGAATGTGAAGAGAGAAGATGCAGGAGAGGACTTCAAGGAGTCCTCGTTGAAACGGTCGTTGTGGACGCCGGTGCTATTAACGAATTGTTCTCGGCAGACGCGACAGTCAAACTAGGCCCGCAAATGCTTTTGCTATCCTTCGAAGGCTTCCGTTTCAGCGCCTGCTGTTGCTTCTCCCCGCTATCGTTTCTTTTGTCACCTTTGCGTTTTCGCTGTGAAGTCTGCGCCTGCTTCACATTGACCAATTGATGACACGAATCCATTTCGAAGCGCATGGATGACTATAATAAAAAATGGAAACGACGAAGACTGTGCGAAAGCATTTCTTTGTCAAAATTATTTAAACCCTGATAAAAACACGAAAAACGCCAGCCTAAAAGCTTTGGGCCATATGGAAAGAATTCGAGACATTTAGCTTAACTAGAACCATACTTCGATGGTTTTAGGCGCAGATAATGGCGTTTTCCTCTCAGCCGGCGGAGATATTGAAGAATTAGATGCTGACGTATGCATAGCCATCGGAGCATGAAACCCATTGAAGTGAGAAAACGGCCCACCACCACCACCAACCGATGAAGCAGTTGTCGGAGTTGTGGAGGCAGAAGTTGAGGAATCGGCGACCGCCTAAAAAATGTTGCCAAATAAAGGAGCTGTACATGTGCTCTGAATCGAGGAGCCTAGACAGAAAAATGCGAGATGAGGTTACTAAATTTCTAGGTCTTGGTGAAAGGGAGGATACGTGTCCCCTCGTACCCCGCATCTGGGTACGTTCATCCACCACCAAATAAATGCATCCTTTACACGCAAACCACCATTCACCTGTTGAACAATTGGTATTTGGAAGGGCGAATTAGTTCCAGACGATGTCCCACAACTATTTCTGGTCAGCTGTTGTGCATGCGCTATTGTCCTTCCATTGCTGTTCTCTGCCAGCGCAGTGCCCGACGGTGGGTAGGAAAAGGGTCTGCTGGCAGTTAGAAGAACATCAGCTGACCGCTGTTGTTGTTGGGGCGGCTGTTGCAGTGATGGCGGATATGACGACCCTCCGTCACCAAAGAATTGCTGCTTCCTTCCCTTGGTCACCATTTTCTCACCGCAGTTTTCACTCGCTCCAATTGAAAGCGTCGATGTCGAAGCAACTGCAGGCACCCCACCACTGCTGCTTGGAGTCTTTGGGGTCGGAGTCCGCGATACAGAGGACGGGAAAAATGTGATACCCGTTGTCGTCACGGTTGTGTGCGAATTAGCGGGTTGTTGTTGTTGATTAGATGGTCCTGAGCTGTTTCCGCAGCTCAGCGAGCCTCGTTTGGAGGTAAGGCTCTTCGATTTTGCTTAAAATTTCCTAATTGAGTTTGAATTCCCTTCCGGCCATTTAGAAATCTCTAACTCTAAGACTATGGTTTTTAAAGTGCTCCTATTTATGCTACTTACATGTCTTTCCACCGGCATTTCCAACGAACATCGCGCCTTTGGCCACCCTTTCCATCACGGTAGCTATGGCATCAGTCACATTTCTGTCTTGCGCTTCGCTCAACTTAGACGGACTCAACGGCTTATCGAGTTGGGGTGACCGATCTGGCAACATTTCCATTTCGGCTGCAATTTTTTCCTCCGCGCTCATTTCAATATGATTTGCCTATTTCAAAAAAAAAAAAAACTAATTGTGATTTTACTGGATTAGAGTAAACCTCTTCGATCTGTTGTGGAACAGTCATTGGAGGGGACTGATACTGTTGGTCCGCACTGAAAGACCTTCGCTGCTGTTGACACAGTGCCATTTGTTGTTGTTGCTGTTGTTGGTTCAACATTTGTTGTTGAACCGGAATATGATAGCGTTGGTCTCGCAAATGGTTCGCAGTAACAGCCATATGTTGTTGAATGCCTTGATGGTAAATATGTTGCGGGCTGTCGACAGATGTTGCTGCCGAAGGCGTCGCCCCGCTATGTTGCGATTGTATGTTCTGTCGTTGCAGCATCAGTTGTAATTGCTCCTGTTGTGTAAAAACATTGTGTTGCTGAGAAGCCCCGGCATGTTGATTAAGCGCTTGCTGTTGCTGTTCCGCTTGAACATGTTCATGCGGTTGCTGCTGCTGGTTGTGATATCCTTGCTGGTTGTCACCACAACGCATCGGTTCGATTGAATCCAAATCAAAGTCATCTGCTGAAAATTCGAATATTCAGCAAATAATTAAGTCAACAATATCACTTCCACCTTCATTGTATATAGTTGGCACAACGAGATCATCAACAAGTCCACCCTCTGCAAAATCAGAGAGTTGTGGAAAAACTGAAACAGAAGTCGATTGATGGTATTGTTGATTATTCGGAGACTGTTGAAAAATCTGCTGTTTGGTTTGTGCCGATTTCTGTTGCTGATAAAAGTCGGCCGGGCTAATTTGCTGAAGTGACTGATGTGAAGGCAACCCTTGTTGATAAGACTGAGCGTTGTGTTGCTGCATCGAATGAAGCCCAAACGGCTGTTGCTGCTGTGGTTGCTGCGGGGTGTTTGTCCGCGAGTGCTCAATGGTCGATTCACCGCTTCCCACGGGAGTGGCTCGCTGACTTTGGTGCTGCTGAAGAACACTGCCACTGCCAGCACTACAATGACCTAAAAAATATATGAAGATTTACCACAAAATAAATATTTAAAAAGGCAAATAGAATCAAAATTAATAATTCTTCCCTGCATTATTAGCTTATCAATACATTTGGACCTACCGTTCCCATAAGGCGGTGTTGGCCCTCCACCCATTGGCGTGTGGTGCCCTGCGCTCGGTGTGCCGACCATCTGTTGCTGTGGTGGTGGTGAATGGAAAGGCGTCGAAGTACTGCATGTCGTGGTGGCCGGCGAATGTCCATAACACATTGCAGCACCACTAACACTGCTTGGCGTACCCGGAGTTCGGAAGTGCTGCTGTTGTTGTTGAGATGGCATATGGACCACAGTGGGCAAGGAGTGCGATGGATTGGGTCCAGCAACGGCCATTTGCGACTGTTGTTGGTAGTCAGTAATCTGTTAATGTAGGCATGACAATTTGTTAGTGTGAACTTAGTTTGCGAGAATCATCGTGTTCACTGTACATTTTGCTGTTGTGGTGACGCGCCCCAAATTCCCGGCGAGGACATATAATGCATTGCGGGCTGAGCACCCATCGGATATTGTTGTGGAGATGGCTGCGGAGGTGTATTCTGCTGATTGGTGTAATGCCCACCAACTGCACTGCCGCCGTGGGGAGGTGAATTGAAAACATTTGGTTGATTACTTTGTTGTTGAGCGACATACTGTTGTTGTTGATGGTACTAAATTCTTCAAATGAATAAATTCAAGAAATTGTAAAACTGTGCCATTTGTTGCTGATAATTCTGTTGCGATGTGCCAATGAGTCCTTGGGAAGGCATTGGTGCCATTCCCTGCTGTTGCATCGCCATTTGCCTCTGGTGAAGATACATTTGCTGCTGCTGCTGTCGTTGCATTTGCACCATCGCCACTTCTTGCTGCATTCGCAATTGTTGCTGCTGCTGTTGCTCACGCTCCTTCTCCTCCTTATTGTTAGTATTAAATTTTTAATTTTTCTTTCCATTAAATGGCGTTTTTTGCCCACCTTTTGCTGCTGTTTCTTCGAAATGCGTTTCCGTTTTTTTGGCGGTTCTTCGACTTCAGTCCCATGGGTGTTCGCTTTCGCTGCTGAGACGGTGGTAATCGGCTGCTGTTGTTGTGGTAGCATTGCGTATGGAGGTGGCATCCCTCCGGCAGCACCCATTGGCACCACTCCATGAGGTGGAGGAACTCCTCCGCTTGGTATCCCATGCGGTCTGACCGGTTGATGAGTCAATTGTGGATGCAACATGAACGAAGGGTGAGGAAGCTGGTGGCCGGCGACCATTAGCGCCGTTTGGTTGGGATGCATTTGACCAGCAATTGACGGTGCTCCGCCAGTCCCAAAAAGCATTGCGTTTTGCTGCTGTTGCTGAACTTGTTGAATGCGCTGCTGATGAATTTGCTGTTGATACAAATGCTAAGAATAACACAAAATTATTCTAAAACTTGTGAAGACAGACCGACCTGTTGGTATTGTTGCTGCTGTGGTGTCAATGCCGCTTGATTGGAGGTTTGTTGCAACGGCGCATTACCAACAAATCGTTGCTGCGTTACCAGCTGTTGCGGAGCTGTATTCTGCTGATGAGGCGGATTTGGTGGTACATTACTGCTAAATAAATTGATGAAAATGGTAAATCATTCAAAAGAAACCTCAACAGATTGACAAGATGCGGACTGTTTTCCGCAATTACGCTGTTTACTGGAGTGATAGGTACAGTTGAGGGTCCGGACTGCTGATGTTGGGGTGGTCGATCCATGCTCTGATGGATAACCGGCGGATGATGAAATGGATAAGCGGGCGTAGGGATAGCAGCAGTCGAGGGTGGTGGCAGACGTGCTGCCGATCGGACAACTGAATATTTCATACAGCGACATTATTTTAAAACAACCCAAACATACGATGCAAAGGTGCAACTTTATTGGGAGAGCAAATTTCTGTGGATGATTGTCCCCGAAACTGTTGAGCAACCACCACTAATTGCTGTTGTGCGAGTTGATGCAACCGCTGCTTCTGCTGAAGGAGCAGTTGCTGTCGCGTCTTTCGCTGAGCAACTTCAGGGGACGGAGTGCGCGACAAAATTCGCACTTCACTAAGCGAAGAGTGCAGCGGAAATGTGCAGCAACTGCTATTTCCGGCCAATTGTTGCTGGTCAAGTAGGACAGCGTTAATGCCTAAAACAAAGATTTTCTTTAATTGCTATTTTTTATTTGACTAACCCAATCTCCGTAAAGCACGAGCGTGTGTTCGCGCAATACGGCGTAGCTTAAGCGCCGCTGCTGCCGAAATGCGAAAGGCAAGTCGAGACGGTTTAGTCGAGGATAGCCGATGATAGCCCTTTACAGAAGCGACTTCTGCTGCAGTTGAAGTGCCTGAGGTGAGCTCTTCGTCACACCTGCCGTCACTCTCCTCTTTTGATTCCTCTTTGGCAATCCGACCACCCTCAATTTCAGAAATAGCAGAAGTGCTCGCTTTTATCTCCTCCTCCTCTCCACCCAGAAAAAGTTGTTCCCTTCTTCCTTCCTCTTTTGGTGGTTCAACCGAAACAGAAGCCGCCGCCTTCAATCGAGCTGGAACAGCCGGAACGGCAAATTCCCCGCCCTGGGGGAGCTGCTCCGACCGCTTGTTCGGTTCAACGACCTCTTCCTTTATGCAATTGTTGGTCAACGGTGTTGCAAGGGAAAGAGTGGAAGGTAAATTCGTTACGGCGTTCACCCCTAAATGGGCATTTATTTAATAAAATCTATGCATAATTCTTAACAGGGAGAGCGGTACCAACTTTGGTCTCTGCTACTTCTAGACGGTATTATAAACGGCCTGTCGTTCTTGTCAGAAGGGTAAAACTTTGACCGATGGTTCGTGTCGTTATTATCGGCGGGCACTAATGGTCCGTTGCTGCTATTCACTACGCCGTTGGTGTTGTCGTAAACTGCTACTGTTGTTGTTTTTGTTCTTTTATCGTCCCAATTATTGTTGATTTTCACAGTCTCATTGGCCAAATGTTGTACCAAATAGGCGGAAGAATGTGCCGGGAAAGGACTGTGGGGATAGTAGCGATGGACTTCCAAGTTTACAAGTGAAGACGGCTTTGAGAAAAATTGCTAAATGCAAAAATATATTAAATATTGTAGAACTTTGTTATTTAATTTAATAGGAATTGGAACTTCCTAGTTAGATGGGTGAACAACAGAGTCCCCCAAGATAATAGGAACGATTTTCGTAACAAAAGTTTCAAAAAAAATTTCCGACGGAGCCTATCGGCACCGCCGACTCTCTCATAAGAAACTTCCACGTTTGGTGTCAGCAAAAAAAGAGAAAAAAAGGAGACGGTCGTCGGTAAACCTCCCTAAAAATTGACTTATTGATAAGTACCCCCCAGATTCTAATCCTGGATATGTCCCTGCTAGGCAATTTAGAATAATGTAATATTTTCCTGAAAAATAAATAAATATTTAACTAAGGCAACAAAACCTTGCTGAAAGATTCGCCTTCTGAGCCATCTTTATCAGAATCGATTGTCACTGGCCCCGGAGTTGATGGTCTATTAATTGGCCCAGCCCGCGTACTTTTGCTTTCAGTCGGCTCACAACCACCGACGACAAATTGCCGAACAGTTTTGGATTTGTTGTTGTTGTTAGTGCAATGCTGTTGTTGGGAAAAGAGATGATGCTTTTGCTGAAGTTGTTTTGGGTGATCCGCTGAAGAGGTGTCAAAAGCTCCGCTCATACGGCATTCAGTCGTTTTTGCTGAGTGCCGCCGATTTTTGTTCTATTTAGATGAAGTACTTTGATTTGGTTATTTAAAGGTGAAGGCAAGAAAACGGAATTGTGCTGCACCTCCTCAGTGTTAAGTTGTGAGGGCAAGTAACAGCAACGCAGTCGTTGAATAAAACAATCTTGACAATTTAAAATGGAATAAACAGATGAACCTCATAAACTGAATTATGCCTGTTAATTCAACCCGTACAACATATGCAAAAAGAGTACAATTCCATTGTTTGCATTACATAGTAACCGAAATTCTTAATGCACAAGCGAGTTGACAATACAGTAGCAGAGTTAGACAAAATACGCATTTTCTAAAACTTACCCAGAAACCTATGGCATGCCGATAGATGATGAGGGGGTGGGGGGAGGGGAAGCTGCGTGGGCAGTAGTGGTAGGGGTAGCCCCAACGGCGGCGGCGGTGGTCCAACAAAGGGAGGGGAGGGGCACGGAAAAGAGAAGGGAGGTGGAGAAAGATACGGCGTATACACAGACGATGTTGTGGAAGAAAGCAGCCGTCCATAGTCGCCGAGTATGCGTGAATATATCGGTTTTGACGGAAGACGCCAGAGGGTATGTGAGAAAAGAATACGCGAAATAGAGAGAACGGCTAACGAGAAAAAGCAAAATCAATAATTGTTAACGTCCCTTTGGGGGAAACAATTCCCACTGTCGTTTACGTGTTGGTAAGAGAAGGCAGAAAAAGAGAAATATTTCACATAATTTTTATATCTCCAAAGTATCCTTCTTTCTCCTCGTGTATTATTCTGCAAGCAAAGCATAAAATAATGTTAGACATGAAAGGAATATCGAGCAAATAAGCTAGAGAAACAGAGAACGCACCCCAATTTTAATACACAGATAAAAATACCAAGAAAAGAAGCCAATGAAAAAACGGTTTATGTGCATGTCATGTGCGACATTTGGCTTTGCAAAACTAGGGTTCTGCGGGACCCGTCTTTTCTACCGGGACTCCAGCAGACTAGTCCCGGTTTCCCGGTTTTTGACCAGACTAAAATGGTCCCGGTTTTTGTGAAAAGTCCCGGTCCCGCTGAAACCCCATGCAAAACCATAGAAGGTTCACACGACCATAAATAAATTTGCATAACGAATTCCTATAATTTTATACCCAATACATATTTGTGCCCTTTTGTCATGTATTTTTAATGGTAAACAGATTTTTTTTCTTCATTTATTCTTCTATTGCTTTATTAATCACCAATATGGCATTGTGGCGCGCCGTCGGCTTGACATACACCCGTTACTCTCAGGTAATTCGGTAATGTAAAGCTGATCTTCCGCATTTTCTTAAAAAAATTCAATCTTTTAAAGTAAAGAAATCTTAATAAAAAATGTTTCTTTTAGCAAAAAAAAAGCTTTATTTGACTATGTACACCGAGCTGAAACATTGAAGTTTCTCAAACATTCTTATAGATTTTCTTAGTGCTAAAAAAATCGAATGAAAATTTTGCCATTCGACCTTTATACCAGTTTTTGAACCTGTTAAAAGTCGTGAAAATGAATAAGAAATGACCAAGAACTAGCCTTAACTGAGTCTCAAATGGACATTGTCTGTTTCTAGTTGGCTTCTGTTACTATAGCTATATTTGATACTGCCCAAAACACCGCACACGCCAATATGCGGTCAGTATGTTTCGGGGAGGTGTGGGAAGATGTGGATCAATTTCGTGGAGTGTTAACATGGGAAAGTAGGTCCATATGGAAAGGAATGTAGGTTAATTTCGGGTAGTGTTATATGGGAGTGTGGGTCCATTCCGGGGAGTGTTATATGAGAAGAGAATTCTCCTCCTCTTCATTATTTCCTCTCAAATGGATGTAGGAAAATATTTTAGTGCTTTTATTCTTTCTTTTTTTAAATTTATTATCAATTCCCTTTTTAGTAAATAAATGACTGACCCAATTAAATTTGACGCAGAAGTTTTTCTGAATCTGAAAAGAAAAATGGAGGAAGGCTTCGTCGAGAAGGACAAAAAAATTCGCAAGCTCGAGGAGGAGCTTGCGGATGTGCGTGAGAAGAAGAGCAAGTTCGAAAATTTTGGGAGAGACATCGCATTTCTCGTTCATGAGCACTGCTTTCCAAAAGACTCACCCGACGAATCGTCGGTGCGCTGTTTTTGAGTTTGAACGTTTTTAGCACCTAAGAAAACCTATAAGAGTGATTTGGTGCTTTTAGTATTATTATTGTAATACAATAATGAAATTTTTTGGTTCAGGTCGCAGCTGCAGCACTGCGTGAGTGCGTTAAGAAGACAGGAGCAGCCGAGACCAAGAAGGCGGACACGATGAAAATCACTGCGTGGGAAGGAGGCAAGCCGAAGAAGGCTGAATAGATTGTACCTGTGTTTGACATAAAGATGTTTACATAGCGTTGTAAGTTAGCTTGTTTTTTGTTAGACGAAAATAAATGAATTTGTTCTAAGCTGCGTGAATCCCCCCCCCCCTTCCCTCCCCCCAAAAAAAAAGAATTTTCCCAATCCCATTAATATGGTCCAGTTGTTGTGCATATTCAACGGCAGGGGGTTCGAATCCGCACGGTTTGTTTTTGGTTAAATGACTTTTGCGGTCCCAACTAAAATCAGACATTAGCGGTCCGATTTTTGTGGCCTGGACATCTGCATCAATTTTGTTAAGGACGTTTCGGAATTTTGCGGCCCAAAAAATGCCCAAATTTGCGGTCCCAGCCAAAATCGGACTTTTGCGTCCGATAATTGCGGTCCGAACACTAATTTGATCATTTTCGCACATGGAGTTCTGAGATTGCTTTTGGATCAATGAGTCCGTTTCGTTCGTAACCAGTTAGCCTTCTCAAATAAAAAAAATTCAAATTGTCGGACCAATTGTTCGAATTCGAGTTCTGGGTTAATTCGTGATCAGGAAGCTTGAGAATTAATTTTAGAAACTTTTGAACATTCGTTATAATTGTTTGCATCTCCAAACTCATTGATAAGACACAAGGCTGACTAACTGACTATACGGTGAAGAACACCAACATCGCCTTTGTTATGGAATTGTTTCGCCGATGACTGCCGCAAAATCTCAGCCTATGCCCGCCCTCTTTCCATTCGACTGCGGTGGTAATCCGACTGGATTTTTATCTCAGCCAACGGGATTTGTCATTCTCATCAAAATCCTGCACAGCCCCAGTTTATCACTTACTCACATAATTAATTCATTTTCAAGACAATCCCTCCCCCCTTTCCCCTTTTAGACTCCCCCTTTTTACTGAACAAATGTTCACACTACGAAAGAACAGTTCTAAACGCGTATCACTTTCTTTTCTGCAATCTCAGAATGCCAGTGACACTCAGCAAAATTGCAGCAGTTTGCTAATTGCCGGTTATTTTGCTAAACATATGGCAAATTACGCATTTTGATTTTATACAGATGATTTGCCCCGTGAAAATCTCATCTTTTTGATGCTCAATTCGGGTTGCTTTCGGGAAATAATGCGTGCCCATCACACTTCCGGCACACAATGTGTGAACTTTTATGAATTGCATTGATTGGAAAATGTTTTGAAAGAAAGTAAACGAACGATTCATTTCTACAGATTCCACCGCTTCCATTTGCAATCAAATTTGTTCGTTGCTCGTCTTTTCCTCTCGCGAATTCAGTCAAAGTGCCAATGAGTCAGCTGAGCAGATTAAACGTGTTGGTAACAATTCGATCATGGATCAACAGATCACCGTGCTTCTCGACGCACCCAAAGTGCCGATGAAAGTCGCTTTTGTGGAATAACAAAATGTTTATGATCTCGAATTCGTCACGGAATTCTTTAGGCACTACGGCTTGTTCTCCGCGCGTGCCAAAGCGCCTTGGCATATAAAATTCGGCAATGCGTTCTTTTGGAGCAGGATTGGTTCGTCCAGCATCGCGTTGCATTGGACGTTATTTTGCACGAAAAATATGATTTTAAAGTAAAAAGAAGTGTCTAATGCATACAAAGAGTTAACATTTATCTTTTTTCTTAGGTCATCGTTTGCCCTCACTCCAAACTTATGAATTATATTGGATTGGCAACTCTTTTCGACTTGCAGCCAATTTGGAGCGAAAAGGCGGAGGGAGGCAGACAGCAGCGTAAAACATTACTGACAGATGGGAACAATAATGTCGACAATTGCCACATTGGGCCACTGACGGGAAAATGGGTCGATGTGAAAAAGGTAAACAGACAACAACAGAGATGTTTTTCAATTAGCTCATGAGTCATGACACTTGTCTCATGTTTAATTAAAGTGTCCTTTCCCCTTGCATCTTCCTCTTCTCGATAAGTCGGTTGCTGTTTCTAGGCATTCTCAATATTTTTCGCTGCGAATCCGTCCTATTCGCTCTCCATGGGAAGTCCATCTGCAAATGTTTCGACGGCATTTCTTTTGCGACTGATGCGAAAAGGTAGAAAAAAAAGTATAACACATGCAAATTTTCTCTCCAAATAACAAAGTCAATAAACTGTCGTTTAGGGTTGTTAAAATAAGTATGTTTTAGATCGTACAATCCTAATTGAGCTGGTAGAGCACGACTTGGACTCGCTAACGGTCTCTTCGACGCCAATTTTACAGGAAAAAGTTTGTGATTATGTTGATGAAAAGAGTCAACGGAAGGAGGGAGCATCGACGGATGCGATGCCAACTGTTGAACGCACTCGGCTGAGAATGGCTTTGATCGGCGAAAAGAATAATGGTGAGAAAAATGACAAATGTTTTTTAAGGGTTCAGCTGACTTTTGGTCGTTTTGGCATTTTCTTCCATTGTTTTTAGCCATGCCACAGCAGCAACAGCAAAGGCATTCCTTTGTTTCTGACGGTTATGCGCAATTCCCAATCGGAATATCGCACAACAGAAAAACGCAAAAAGAGAGCGCATTTGGAGTTATGTGCAGCTCAAGTGTCGGGTCGATCATTGAACGGAACGGTCATTGGCAGACGGAAGTGGGCAATCATTTGACAATTTCCCTGTTTTCTTTTCTGCAGCAATGCGGCGACGAATTCGCTTTTTCCGTGCCGCGTCTTGCGGCTTCAGTGCGACAGCTTATCGATTGGATAGGCGAGCACGGAGAACGACGACTTGCGGTGATGAATGAACAGTGGAAAAAACTTTGGACGGCACTCGCTGGAGAAATATGTTATTTGGATTTAATTCAGACGGAAATGAAGAGAGTGACCGAAGAAATTGAGGCAATCTGAAGGCTAAACAAGAGCAAATCAAAGTAAATTGCTGGTGAATGTTCAGGAAAAACTGAACGAGTTGGCCAATATTAACGACGGCGTGGAACAATTGGAACGAAAGAGGCAACGGCAGGCAATTGGATTCTCCGAAAAGTCGACGGAACTCCGAACACTTGGCCAATCCTTGCACAGAGCCGAAAGTCTAATCTACCGACTGAGAAGCGACCTGCTGAACGCGTACCAACTCCGAATTGACAACGCACGCCGATACAAAGAGGCAATTGGAGAGGTGAAAAGACATAATCAATCAAACCCTTTCATAATGTTCGACAACCTCTACAGTATTGTACCAAATTACCAAGTCTGTTCAGTTTGACAAGGGATGTGACTCACTTCTTCTGATACTTTTTGAATGTGACGATCGTCCGAAGGGCCAAACAATGCACTTGCTCAACGGAGACCAAATCAAAGCACGGATTGAATCAATAAAAGGACGTCAAACGAACATTGGTCAATAATTCAATGTTTTTCTGTTTTGGCTTTGATTGCGCACTTTCAGTAAAATGTGCTGAATTGGCGACAGAGACTTCGTCCCGTTTCTGTTCTTTGCTACGCCAACAACGCGAAATGGCCGAACAGAACGATGGTTACACTGAGAGAGGGGAAAATGACTGTGCAGAAGAGGCGGTCCTTAGGCAAATTTCCGCTGATTCCGTCGCTTTGAATGGACGTCGACAGCGAATCGATATGCTGGTCGGACTTAAGACTCAGAAACTGGAGCAGCTATTTCTGGTCATTGAATATGAGCAGCGGAAGGATCAGGTGAGTTTGCAGTCGAATAGGACGGCTAATAAATGGAAATGTTTGCAGATATTCAACAAAATCGACAAGTCACTTCTCTCTGAAAATGCCCAGTTTTTCAATGAGCTACGTCAGGATGGACAGGTACCGCGTTTATTGAAATATTTTCTGGAAAAAAATTACAAATAGGGCTCAGGGACACATACGGGATTTTTTTGGGGCTTACACCCTCCTAAGTGCCCTGCCCTGGTTACAGGCCTAATTTCAGATTCTGTTGGACTGTGCCAGGCAAATGAACAGCTTCGAACTCGTTCTGCGCAAAATTAACAATTTGGATATGCGTTCCGCTAAAATTTTCGGCGAGCGTTTGGAGA
Organism: Heterodera carotae; assembly: GCA_024500135.1. Lineage (NCBI taxonomy): Eukaryota > Metazoa > Nematoda > Chromadorea > Rhabditida > Heteroderidae > Heterodera > Heterodera carotae. The sequence goes on from JAKKIK010000018.1 coordinate 24,918, forward strand.
ATTTATGGGCTGTGTTGGACAGGAAACACAGAGACTGCAAAACAATTGATTCACAAACAATACAACACCAGACACGATAAGAGGAATAGCCTCGACTGAATGCGGTGATATTCAAAATTTGTCATTTATTTTCCATTCATTTTTTAAATAAAAATGTATTTTTTTTTGTGCTATGTACCAGCCGAAGAATTGACAAGGTGGTAGGATAACAAAAGATCCGTTGGGTAAAAATCCTTTCAGTGGCAGTGATTTAGTGAATTTATTTACCATGCTGACTTAATTTGCTTCAACCTTGACATTTTTTGAAAAAATTAACGGACTTAAAAAAATTGGACGAGGCGAGAGAGAGATAATAATGTTTTATCAACGAAAAAACAGAGATAAAGAAATAGAACGCCAAAATGAGAGGAAAAGATTTTTATATTTTTCTTGGCATTCTCTATTTTTTGTCACACGTCTCGTTTTTCGGGTCGCTGTGTAATTCTTTCGCAAAGTGCTTTCTTGGTAGTTTTTTTCCTGTTCTGAGTCAATTCCTTGTATTTGACATGTCCAACGCTAACAACGAACAAAATAACAATTGACTTCAAATTTCTGCTACAATGGCCGATGAATTTGACGATGCCGTAGACGGCCGATTGGTAATTGCGACTGACGACGAGCGAATGGACTGCACAGAGTCAGCGATTTTGGGCCGCTCGGAGGATGGAAAAGATTCAGCAATTAAACAAAACTCGGGAGCTATAAAAACAGAATTAGAGAACGTGGCAGGTAAATGAGTTTTAGTCTTACTTATTTTTCTCGGATCGAAAAAATGTAAAAATAAAACTGCAATATATTGTATATCTATTATATTTTAGTAAATTGTTCCTAGTTAAAGGTGATTTTACATCAAATGACCAAAATGACACTGACCAAAATTGTTGGAGGGCCAGCGGTCCATTAGCGCAGTCGAACATTGCTATGGACTGCTTCAAGACAAAATGCAATGCAAATGAAGCGACAGAAAGTGCAGCTGACGGGTAATTTCCCGAAAAGACATTTGAATTAATTGTTAACTTTCAGTGGCGAGCTCAGGTTGGACGAAGTGCGAGCAGCAATGCCTGAAGCTGAGCTCGTCAAATGGGAACAATTGGACGGCGGCACTGTGGCCCCTGCGGCGGACACAAAACCGTCCGCTGACAGTGACCGAAAGTCGCGCAGTTCCGACTCCGAAACCAAAGTGCAGCATTTGGTATCGGAACAAAATCAGTCGCTTCAATTCCACCACGGCGTGCACAACTTTTTGCGTGGAGGAACCGACTCAAAGAAGAAAAAGGCGAGCGGAACAAAACAAACAATTTAATTTTTTTTCCTGTCGTTGTTTCGATATTACCAAGTTTAAGTGTCACACACATTTCCACAATTGGTCCCAGGTTTAGAGCCGTTGGTTTTTGAAAGGTCCCTACCCATTTATTGTCTTCACTTGTCAAATGAATGATTAATAGCATGGTTGTGTTCCATGTTCAGCTGATGTTGGACAAGGGCACTTGCGTGCTTAGCCGGCCCACCGGTGTCCATGGCCTGGACGAACATTTGTTGGCGATGCGACCGGGCACCAATCTGACCATTGACATCACCATCATTTGCAAAGCGGGCAGCAACACGCTGTACATAAGCGCCAAATGGAAGGGACGTGAATACCACGGAGTATTGACTGACGGGGAGCCGCTGTTTTCGCATACTTACGCCCAAAAAAGGTTTTATTGTTTGGTCAAAGGGTCGGGAGGACATTTTATACTTCTCTTTAAAGGAATGCAGCTCAAAATGCCGAAAAGCTTGTCTTCGAGACTGGGACGGGGAACAACGGTGGCGGCACAACGAACCAAAAAGCTCAAAATGCCGAAAAGGCCACCGGAGGCGGCATAAGCGGGAAGAGAGGCGGCAAAAGAGGCGTCGGTGGACATCAAAAGGGTGGAGGCGCTGAAAAGCGGACCAAAAATCATTGTAATGAGACAAAGTAGGCACATTTGACATTGTCAATTCAGCAATGGAATGTCAAAATGGAGGCGATGTCGAGGACGAATCTGTGCGGAACAGCAAAATTGAGGATAAAGTGCGAATGGATGTGGAGGAAAGAGTTCCGGACGGGGCCGAAATGAGCGGCGGCCGTCATCAAACTGACGACAAATTGTTGGCCCCCCACCCTCACGGGCACTCTCACAGTCAACACCAACAACAGCAAATCCGCCGCAGACGCACTTCCTCTTCCGCATCGTCCGGCGTTGGTGGCAAAAGCGTTCTTTACGACGGAGACGCGGCGACGCGCATTCGCTGTCCGCACCAACAGTGCGGACACCGATTCGAGACGATGAACGAATTGAACGCGCATTTATTGGTCGGGACGGCCCATGGAGTGGCAAGAGCCAAAGCGGTGAGTGAGGCAAAGGGAATTTGGAAAAAACAACAGTCAAAAACAAACATGATGAATCATAAATTGCTACAGAAAATCTTCGAATCCACCGCCAGCCAAACCGCGGCGGTGCAAGTCGCGTCCATTGGTTGTGACCCTCCGCCATGCTTCTCTTTCGTCAAAACGATGTCAAACAACGCGAAAAGCGGGCTTTTCTGTCCAAGGTGTCAGAAGGGATTGGCACCCGATGACAGCGAAGGTCCAACGGAAGAAGTTCGTTTCCTGCTGCTGATGTTCAAATAGTTTAATACAACTATCTTTTCAGGTGAAGCGTCCCCAAGTGCTCGACTGCGATGGGAGTGGCGCAAAAAGCAGCAATAAACAAAAAGGGGTGACGGACAATTCACCAGGATTTTCCGACATTTCTGACGATGCGGCGCCGACGCTGGAAAAGGAAGAAGTTCGTCCGTTATGTGTTTTCGACGTACATTTTCAAATTCAGAGTTTTGACAAACAAACCGAAGAAGCGAAGAAGGCTTCTTCTTCTGCGCCCGCGGCGTCTGTGCCGTCTACCGAAGTGCCGCCAATAAACAGAGCACCGACCGCGACAGTGGACGACCCTTCGGCGCCGTCCCATGGTCAAAATTCCTGCACTAATTATTTATTTATTTTTTGGTTTAGCCAATAAAAGTGTCGCTGGGACACCGTCTAAAAGTGCTGCCGTTTCCATAATTCGACAAAACCTTTTAACTCACGCCGCTAAAACAAAAACAGCGCCGGACGAATTGGCAACATGCGCACCAAAAACAACAAAGAAAAGTTTATGCTCTTCGGTTGCATCTACAATAGTGAAAACGCCCACTACAACGACTTCGACGGCACCAGTAACAACGCAAAGTTCGGGGGAACCAAATGCCAGCAACGCCTTTCCCATGGCGGCACAGAATTCGGAAATAACTGCGCCAAATGCCTTGCCGTCGGGGTTTCCTTACAACCATTTCCTCTCATTTGGGCCTCATTTGTCACAGGTAAAGCACATGGCATGTGTTTGTCCAACCAGAAAAGTGTCTTTGGCAGGCTTTCGCCTCTGCCTTGGCTCAGGACACAATGCCCGTTGGCGTATTGCCGACACCGGCGGTTACTCCGCTTGGCCAATGCTCTTCCTCTCTGTCAGCCGGCCTTAAGATGATGTCTCCGCCTTCCGCTGCCGGACTTCTCTCTTTAGGAACGCCTCTCGCAGCCTCCGCCAATCAAATGCCAAATTGCGGCGCATCGCCCTCAAAATCGGCGGAGCCTCCCACCGCTTCACACCCCGTTCAACATAAACTCTACGAACTTCAACAACAACAGGGTGGCGCATTGCTTGGACGGTCGTCCTCCACTAAGCCATCGACGAGCAGCGCGGCCCAAGTGCAATCCGTTCACATTGGCACATCGGGAGCGATGGGTGGTGGAAGTAATGCTTCTTCTTCGTCCGCCGACATTGCATTGATGCGACCAAACTCGGCCATAAGTGCCGTTGGGCACCACTCTCAACAGCAACTTCAAAGTCAGTCTAACCAGCTGTACAACAATCTTAAACTCGCCGCTTTACCGAAACATTCGATTTTTCCACTTTTAGACTCGCAAATGCACGCATCCGCCAGTCAGCAATTAGCTCAATCCAACCGACAATTTACGCCGGGTGCTCCGTCTCCAATTGGGGGCATTGGCATGCTCGGAGGTGGCGGCGCCGGCGTTGGTTCCGCAATGCATCATCTGGGCCCCTCCTTTCACCATCCCTTCTTTCCGTCCTTCTCGTCAATTATTGCGGGCACCCAATTTGGCATTCCGCCGGGAAATGTCGCCGCTGCGCCTAACATTTTGGCCGCTGCAGCGCAACAACAGCAGCAGCAGTCAATGACAGCATTTCGAAGAAATAATAGCGGTGGACAGAACAACAGCGGTGGCACTCATCAGCAGCAAGCAGTGTCCGCAACACAACAACACGCAACAAATGCATTGCTTATGCCTCCGTTTGTGCCTCAGGGGGTGCGAACATTAATTTGTCGTCGCCGTTTTGTTGTTACCATTCGCGTCCCATTCAGCTGTCTCCGGGAATGCTTACAGCGGGAGCAGCGGCATCAAATTTTGATCTGAATGCTCTGCAGCATTATGGTCAGTTTAATGGTTAGTGCTCAAATTTTAATTTCGCTCTTTAGCTGCCGCTCTGATCGCCGCCGCGCCGCCCTCCGATGGCATGGGAAATGCGCCCGTCGGACACCACCACCAACAACAACAGCAACCAAATCAAAAATGAATGAACAAAACAAAAGCCAGCCAACTCAACACTCAATTCTTATGTGAACAATATTGTCTCGACGGAACTCTCTCCCCCTAACCCTCTCCCTTTCCCCCGGTCTCTCTTTTCTCTCACTCTCTCTCATTATTATTCTCTCGCTCTGTCGTTGTCTGTTCAGTTTTGTTCTCCCATTATGTAGTAATATTTTTCATTTTTTTACCCCAAAAAATGTCGGTCCATCATTTTGTTTGCATTTTTCGCCGCCTGACTTTTCATTTTGCAATTTGTTCATTTTTCTCATCTACGAAATATGCCCTCCCCTCGGTATTTATCTCAACAAAACGCCGTCCATTGCTGCACATTCGTCGCAGCACATTATCCAATTCATATATGTTTTTTTCCCGGGAATTTTGTTGTATAATTTTCGGATCGCCCATACAATATTTGAAGTTATTACATAAGTTGCACTTTTATTCTTTGATAGCAAATTATTAGACGAATTGGCCTATTCATACCTTCCGGTATGACTCGTCGTCCCGCCCCATTCAAACTTTTTTTATACGAAAGTATGCACAGTCCGAAAAAAAACGAATGTAATGACTATTGAAAAAGCGAATGAACAGGCTAACAATTGGAAGTACTATCTTTAGTGGAATACGACGGAGGAGCTGTGGAATTCGCCCAAAAAAAAAGGGGTGTGGGTGGAAATTAGCGGAGGAGGAAAAAGATGAGGAAAATGTGATGAATGGAATGAATAAATAATGCATAGCAACGGCAACGCTTTGGGCGATTTTCTTTGGTGGTTTTTGTTTATTTGGTTTTGGCTGTTCGATAACAATGCTTCGACGTCTTCGTCTGTTGTGGGATCAGTTCTGCGTGTTCACAGATTTGCCCGGCTTTCGCCTTATGAATTCGGTCGCCCCGAGGGCCATTCGGTGACTCAATTCCATTTTCTTATCTTTCCGACAAATTCTCAGAATTGCGGCTATTTTCGTGTTTTTCTCGAGGTTGGAAAATGATTGGCTCGTCTTTTTACAATGGCATCCTTTTAATTTGAGTTTGGCCGCAATGAATGCCCAATTTGGTTATTTGCTCGTCCAATACTTGCGCAGTCACATCCAAACGTCGACGCGCAAATATCGCCTCGAGCGGATGGCACTTCCTTTTGTATATTTGTGTCACCAGCTGAACGGGTAGCAATCCGGGGTGGCACGGAATCCGGACATTTTTGGGTCTGGATTCCAGACATTTTTCCAAAAATTCCGGACCTATCCGAAAATTCCGGACTTTCATTTTCCGGCATCCGTGCCATCCCTGTAGGGACTTTGACACCTTATGTGACTTTGTCAGGATGAAGTCTCTTCCCTTGTTGACTTTGTGCTATGATTCGGTGTTTAAGTGGAGCTCTGTCGATTTGAGCGACGATCGGCGAATGCAAAGCATCGTGCCAATGTCCGTTTGTTCATTTTGCCAATTCAAACCGCCGCCTTCCCTTTAATAAAATACCCCCCCCCCCCGCCCGGCCATTCAGCTGTTCTTATCATATCAAAGCGTTCGAATACCGATGCGAATTGCGCTGCAAATGGACCTCACAAGTGAAACTTACCATTTTAGGAAATAAGCAAACCAAGAGAGAGAGAGATAAAGGGAGAGAGAGAAAGAGAGAGAGGGAAAGAGAGAGAGAGATAAAGAGAGAGAGAGAGATAAAGAAAGAGAGAGGGTAAGCGACGCCATTCATTAAAATTCGTTTATTTAATTTTAGGGTTTTTGTGTGGAGGCGCGGCCAAACGGAAGGTCAAAGAAAATGATCACAGCAGCAAACCAAAGTGGGATTGAAGGTGAAAATGGGGCAGAAATGGAACTGTGGCGGGGAGAGGCAAAGGCCGCCGAAGCGGCGGCGGAAGACCACAATTTTGACGGTCAGTCTGCTTAGGTACTGTAATGAGATTAATGTGTTTTGGATACTGTAATGAGATTAATGTGTTTTGGATACTGTAATGGGATTAATGTGTTTTGGATACTGTAATGGGATTAATGTGTTTTGGATACTGTAATGGGATTAATGTGTTTTGGATACTGTAATGGGATTAATGTGCTTTGGATACTGTAATGGGATTAATTGTAATTGCTTTATCTACTGTATTTGATACTGTTCTACTTCAGAGGTGTCCACTTACGACATTCACATTCACTTCAACTCGTCTGTCCAGCGGCCCCATCAAAATGTTCAGACTGAGTTTGGCAATGTGCCCGCATTGGCATTGGTCAATCAGCAAGCAATAAGGGAACGAGTCGTTTTGGTCTTGTCGTCGTTTTACCCATAAACTGAATGACAATTAAAAGTTGTTAATTGATTTCTAGCAGATTTGATTAGAAAAATATACATTTGGACCAAATATCGAATTCGGTTGCATTTGGACCAAATACCGAATTCGGATTTTCGACCTTTTAAAGCTTCCGGGCCAAACTATCCGACTCGTCTTCAATCATTGTATTCCGAATCCTTCTGATTTGTTCAATTCCAATTCGCAGGTCTTTCTTCGAGCTGGCAGTGACACACAAAAATGTGCCACCAAAGTGCCATTAGTCGGCGCCGCTCACATGATAATGGAGCGCGACTCGCGCAATTCCATTCAAATCACTGAAACGCTTAAGGCAAATGAATCGGTGAAATGATTTATTGGCATAAAAGCGGCTTTAGATCGTTCACAACGATTTGGCCGACTCGCATTTGGAGCCCGCTGCGTCTTCTTACGAATTTTGTCTTTGGAAAAAATACAGCGAAATGGGCAAAGAAACGAAAGGAAGGGACAAATGCAAAAGTGAATTAATGACAGAGTGAGAAACAAACAAACAAAAAAAAACATATCGAAAAAGCCATCCCCCAAGTTCAGCTTCTTCGCTTCAGAGTTATGGCAGTTCACTAATATCACTTTTGACCCTTCCGACGTCCAATGTGCCCTCAAACGTTTAATTCGAGGCGAGAACCTTTTTTCTCCCCGGCGGCGCCCTTTTGTAAGGCAAACCGTCGGATTAATCATCCCTCTCCAATGGGCATTTCCAAGCAAAACTGTGGACTGGATTTGGATTTAAATACTAAAATTTTGTTTTTTTTCCAAATCGGTGTTGTTAATTTGGGGGGGGGGGCGTTGGGGTGTGCCGTGTGTTTGTTGAGAGAGTACCGCTAAATAATGTTCTTCCATTACAGCACAACAAAATTGTCGCGAGGAACGTGTGCACAACCGTTTCACAGTCGAAACTGCCATTTACACGCGAAGTGCCGCCGATGGCGAGGCGGACAATGGCGACGGAAGGTCGACCCCCCCCCCCCCCTAAAAACACTCATTTTTTTGCCAATTTAATGTGAAAATTGCAGGCCGCCATCGACGCCAAATTTGCACATTTACCCGGGCGATGTTGTCATGCAGGAGACTTTGCACCAATTGCGTTCGAATGTATGGAAAATGACCAGTTAGTGGCCACACAATTCGAACGAAAATTTTATGGAAAATTCAGGCGAATTCGGCGGCACTTTGACGCTGTATTTGGGCTTTTCTTTGATGAGTTTTCTCGAGGCAGTCATTTTTTTTACGGTGCCAAAAGTGCGACATAATGAACAAATTGTGGACGAAATTGAGAAAAGTGAACGAAGGCATCCGCCGGTTAGAAAAGTGCCAGCGGCGATATGCCGAAAATGGAGGAGATCAGCAACAATTCGGCGAATGAGAAGGGCAAGGAGGACGGCAAAAGTCGAACACGGAATTGTGGGAGACGAAAGACAAAGCGAATGAAAAAATGCGACCATTTCCCCCTTCAAATTTCGGAATATTTGTGCCTCCAATTTCATTTCAGCAATTTTTACAAGAATACAAATTACACAAATGAGTGAAAGACAATTTTAGCCGTCAATTTCAGTGAATTTAATTTTGCCCGCGTTGGGTCTGAGAAGGTCAAGTCGACTTTGCATAAGACGCAATTCCCTCAGTTGAATGTTTGGAGTTGATGAATGTGCTTCAAAGAAAGAAGAAATATTATTGAAATGAAAAAGGGAATGTGAAGGCAAAGACCAAAAGCGAGTTCGGATGTACGGCCAATTACAGATTGCCTAAAATGTAAAAAAGTGACGACGGATTATGGCACCGAGGCACAATGCCGGCATAAAAGTTACATTGACGCGATTGTGCATTGAATGGTACGGCACAAATTGCCGCCACTTTCCTCGAGCCATGCCAACAAAAGTGCCGCAAAAAGGTCGCCAGTGCCGACGAAAGAACCCGCGATCAGAGGGATTTCGAAGCGAAATCGGCGGCGCAATTGGACATTGTCGTCATTGGTGGACGGCGTTAAGGGAAGGGCTAAATTCCGATGAATTTGTTTCTTCATGTCCTCCGCCTGTCTCTTTTTCTCTGTTTTTTGCGTACCTTCCGATGCATAGCAATACATCAACGAGCAGTTCGACTCGTCAGGCAGCCCCGAAGTCATCACGACAATGCGAACATTCTGCACGCGATGCAAATGATCGATGGCACGGAGAGCGTCGGATTCATTCGAAATGGAGATTCCGGTAAGTTCACTTTAAAACGGTTTAGCTTTTCCAATTTACATTTAAATCGGTTCACCTCAATTCGAATGCGTTCGGAGTGATTACATCGGCCATCGGAAATATTTCATTTCGATAAATTAAGCACATTTCGCGCGGCATTCCATCGTACTTTAGTCATTTAATAAAACGGAATTTGGGGGCATTGTCCCCATTATCCATTTTAATCCATTTACACTTACATATTTGCCATTGTCACCCATCACCGGATCACAGACTGAACGGGGAGCAATTACTATTATTTGTTTCGGAATTTTCCACCGTTCCGCCCTCAAAATTTTGTATGAGTTAATTGAAAGAACTGTTGGACAACAGTAAAATGGACACTGACAGCGGATGAAATTGCCAAACTTCCGCTGTCAGATTGGACGATGGGAGCCTAAAATGGTCGAAAGGGAGCCTCAAAATGGTCGAAAAAGCACCATAAATCAGATTTGGATTGTGCCGACGACATTCGCGAACAATCGAAGCGATCTGACGCAGAAAGGAGGCTTTCCCGCAATAGCCTTAATTAATGTCCTTCAAATCCAATGCCAAAAAGCGATTGATGGACCCGTAAGGATATGTGAATATTTGGAAGGCAAATCGGCCAGACGAATTCCATCGAATAAATCGGCCAATTCGCGTTCATCCAAACTTTGACCCCGCACATTGGGATATTCTTAAACACACTTTGTGGTCCACACCGAATAAAAAAGGAAAGTTCACGTGTGTGGTTGGAGAATTGGACGGAATTGATGGCGTCCACTTCGAAACCGTGCAACTGAGAAAATGGACGTAAAATTGAACATTGATCAACAAATGAATGAACAAATCAAATCGACCACCTGTAATGGGAAAACGGCGCATTTGTTGCCGACAAAGCCAGAAACAACGTGACTTTGGATGGACAGAACCCTTTTGTCGTTGCGTTCCTTGGCCAAATATTTCTCCAACGGACTGTCAATGGATGAGACCGACGAAATGCCGCAATTTGAGAAAGGGGAAGCGTCTGATATGTTTTTGGGAGGAGAGGACGACGAAAAGGAAAAGGGCGTCCGATTGAAGGCCGCCAAATCCATCGGCGGATGGAACCGAACGAATGAACGACGAAATAATGGGGGAAAGAGACAATTAAACGGAAGAGGAGGAGACAAAGCCACCATCTTAATAGGAATCGTCATCAAATAAAAACAAATGATTTATTTGTTGGGTTAGCCCAACAAAAAACACACAAACAATGAAAAGAGGCGGCGGTTGGGAAAAACAAAATAAATAACATGTAATGTAACGCTCCGAAGAATGGATGGTAATAAATGAAGAATGAATAGAGGGCTTCATTTGAACAAAGGGCAATAATTTTTTTTTTCATAACCAGGAAAATGACAATGGCCGAGCAAACTGAATAATCGGTTCCCTCCCCCCCCCCCCCCTATTTGCAACCCGAAATGCATTGGGCTTTAACATATTGATACTATATACACTTGGTATTACTTGGAATCGCAAAAAACAGCGATAGTATTCGTGCCGCCATAAGAGCGGCGAACGGGGTTAAGGCATCCATTAACAGATCAAACGTCAAATATCAGCCATAACAATGTCAATGGTTGTTTTTCAGCGTTCTTCCGTCGGTTTTTCACCCATTTCCTCTTTCTTTTCACTTTCTTCGTCGTCGTCGCCCAAAAATTCATTCCATGCGTTCTCCCGTTTCGCCCTCTCTTGCGCAGTTTCGGCTCTTTTGAACTTTTCTTTGCCGTCCCAAATACACGCCTTAAAGGAAAGTCATTCAGTGAGTTGATGAAAAATAGCAAAATTATTCTAAGTTTTTTAAATTATTAAATTTGGCCCCCAATGGCTCGCAAAATAATTCAACCCTTAAATTGATTTAATCCCTTTCATCAGTGGACCTCCACGACTCGTCCGGATACTATTTGTCCATTGATCGCCAGAACGGCGGCGTCGGTATGTTCGACACTGTCAAAGGTGACCGTCACAATTCCTTCCGGGTTGGTCTGAAAATGAATTGGGTTGTCTTTAGGCGGAAAATTCCTTCTGCTCACATCGTAAACGGTCACTTTTTTCACTGGGCCAAAGCGTTCGCACAATTTCTGAGTTTCCTTAATAAATTTTAACGTTTTTTTCTTTAGGGTATCTCTTCCAAAAAAGCATTCAATTTGCCTCTTTGAGTGTGAAAATGCGTTGTGCGTTGGTGTCAATCTCGTCCAAAGTGAACATCCCCCGCAGCACCAAAGTGCATTCGCAGGGCGGCCGATAGTTTCGCGGTTTTTCGGGCTTCCACTCGAAAATCCTTGGGAATAATTGACCTTGTTGCATAAATCCTTGCTTTTGTTACTTTTGTTGCTTTTCGAAGAATCGCTTTTTTTGTGCTGCGGTGAGGCGCCTGCGTTTCTTTGACGGGTCGAATTCGCCTTTCATCTCAAACTTTGCCCTCTCCACTCGGATTTTGTGTGCACTGTCCCATGCCCAACCGTCGAGAATTTGCAGCGCCAATTCAACCTTTTTTTTATCAAGTAGTTATTTTGAAAGGATACACAACTGGGAACAACCAAACAGCATAATGATAAAAAAATTTTGAAAATTCCGTTGATAGACTAAAGCCAACCCCTGGTACACCGGCCAATTAAGAACCATTGTCGGTCAAAAAGACTTCTTAGATAATTTCAGGAATTTATTCGAATAACCTCCCCGCGGCAATGCGCAATTTTGAAATGCACAAAAAATCCGCCAAACTATGAGATAAAATGCACTGTTTGTCAGTGTAGGGCATATTCACTGACCGACTCCATTTTGATGTAGCAGCACGTTCCGTCCCCTTTTGGTTCGCCACTTTCCGTCATGTATAGCTTCACCTTCGGTTTTCCCGTCCGCGGGTCCTTAATTTAAGGAGTTGAGATAAAATTTAACATTAAATTGAATGCAACAATAAAAACAACACACCTTCATAATAACGCCGCATTTGGACATAAACTCCTAAAAACCAAAAGAAAGGGGAGGGATATTTATTATTGAAATGAGAATAAAATTCCAAACAATGAATCGCTCCTCATCAATTGACGGAGGAAATCCGCTAACGTAAACGCTGGTGTTCCTCTCTTCTTCCAACTCCACCCAACTTTCTGCACGTTTTGCCTGCTCGCGTTTTCGTGCCTTAAAAATAAAGTAAAAAAATGACGAATTTTCCCATGCATTGCCACCAATTTCTCCTCTTTTGTCAAAGACTTTTTCTCCGTTCTGCCCTCCGAAGTGCCGGCGGCTGACGGCAACTCATTCACATCGCAGTTTCGGTTGGGTTCGGCCGCAGGCTGTGGCATTTTGGAGTAGTCATAGGGCACTCCGTAATTGGCATTGTACAGCGCCAAAAAGTCCTCATCAATGTCAACGTCAGGCAACCATTGGCCACTGAGCTCATTCCAAGTCATTGGAACTCCTTTAACCAAAATGAAAACAATTGGCTATTTTCGGAGGGAAAAAGAGAACCGTTTGAAATGCATTTGTACGGATTATTCGGGTCCGGATAAACAATTTGAGAAGTCAGAGGTTGTTGGTTATTTTGCTTGGTGTCAGAAATGTCTTCATTTCCTGATGAGTATTTACTGTTAGTTTCCATTGCCTAAAAGGAAGGAATTGCAAGTCTTTACGAAGGAAGAGGTACAGATGTGTTGCTTGAAAGCGTAACAATTAACAACACCTGCAGGTAAGTGGATCCCAAGAAGCCAACAAATCGCGCTTTATTTGAATTGGCTAAATGTTTCTGTTAAAATAAAAGATGCTTTAAAAATGAGTAAGGAAAATAGATAATCTTTGTGCAGCCATCAAAATAAGTTTGTATGGGTCATTTTGGTGTGATACCCGACTCCAAAAACAACAAATATGAGTTTTATTCTTGACAATAATAATTTACAGACAAATATGTAATTAGAAGAGATCAAAATAAGGCACGACAAACAGTTCGAGCAGAACAGCAAAAAAGACGGAGAATAGCAGCACATAAAAAAGAAAAACATTTTATTAAGAGTATAAAAATAAAAATAATAAAAAGAAACCTGAACCCATTCAATGAGCAAAAACGACAACAACTAAAAATTGGGAGTAGCACTAGAAAATTAAATTTTTGCGTAACAATTTTCAATCTTACCCATCTGTCATCCGTCATCGTCTTTTTTTGCTGCTGCTGATCATCCAAATATTTCTTTTGAACATTGACAACTTTTCTGTTGGGCAAGTAAAGCACTTTCTTCATTTCACCAATCTGAAAAAAGTCGAGATATGTATTGTACAATACATAATATTGAAATTTGGAAAATTCATTTTTTTAATGGTAAACCGCCCAGGACCGGGCTTTTTTTTTTTGAAAAAATAGAGACAAAAAAAAGAAGAAATAAGTAACAAGGGTATGCTAATAAGATTTGCAATGCCTCGGGGGCAAAGATGCAGATTTGCGGTCCCGACGAAAAAAAATGCTAAAAATTCGGCAGGCTTTTATTCGGGGCTTAAAAACAAAGAATTTGTTAAGAGAATTGGTCCATTCCATTTTCTTCGATTTTTGCATTTTATTTTTACTTCTATTTCTATTTTGGCGGGGTGAGGCGGAGCCGATAAGCGCCGCCTGGAAAATTTTTTAAATATGGCCTAATGATCTGCGCCATATTCAAATTTTCCAATCCATTATTAGGGGTTTATTTTTCAAACGTGAAAGCATTTTCGCTGGTGAAATTTAAGCCCGTTTATCCCGAGTTTGATGACTGGGCCTGGGACCGGGCTTCTATTTTAGACCGGGCCCGGGCTTAGCAGGACTAAAAAGCCCGTTTTGCCGGGCGGCCCGGTCCGGTCGCATCCCAAAAAAATCCGGGACCGGGCGGCCCGGTAAAAGCCCGCCGTGCCCCCGGGCCCGTCCGGTCTCTAATACGAACTTGACTTCCAATCCGGACCGAATTCGAACGAATTTTTTTTATTTTGGGACTTTCTGTTCGAATTCGGGTCCAGGGTTCGGAATTGGTTGCAATGGATTACCCAACTCGTTTTTTACCCAAATTTTTGCAAAAAACTCTGCATTTAGGTTGCTAATCTCTGAAGATGAATTCTGGAGTTACAGAAAGTCTCATTTCTCCATCGTCTTACATAGAAAAACAGTAAGGGTTAATTTTCTTTTTTTTATTACTTTTGTTGCGTAAGCACATTATCCGGAATGTTGACGGAGGATGTGCTGCATTTTGCGATTGGAAAGAATGTAACGATAAATGTGGAAGAACAACCGGCACGAGAGCGGGACAGCACCCGGGCGAAATCGAAAATGTGCGAACTTTAACATTTAGCCTCCATTTGCATAACGTATTTCAGGTTGTCCGAATACAAAAGCGACAAACGAGAGAATTTTGGTACTTCGGCCGGTCGTATTTTGGCTGTCCGGGGCAAATTAGTCAGTTTTTTTAAAAATTGAGATTTGTTGAGAAATGTCTTAAATCTGAAGACATGTCCTCAGCTGCAAAAATTGCAATATGTTGTATTGGATGTCATTTCCTCTGTTCCATTTCCTTCAAATTTTCGTTTTCAGTTGGCGTATCTTCTCTTTTCCGAGAATATTGGTGAAGCCGTTAGAGTAATGGTCAGTTTAGTTTCATTTTGCTCATTTTTCATTAACAACAAATCACCAGGAATTCGAGTCACAAAATCGTCAGCTTATCAAAGATTTTCGTCAGCCGATCGTTGACCTCCAATGGGCCACGCATATTCCTCTTTTGGCTGTGCTTGACGCCAACGCCAATTTGTACATTTATTCTGTGGAAGAAAAAGGCCAAAAAATGTTCGAGTTTTCTCCCCAACTATTTTAATAATTAATTGTTTTTGTACAGAAACAAATATCTGAACATCATACAGGAGGGTGACCATATTTCGACGGAGCCGGGCCGTTTGGTTTGGTGTCCTTACATTCCGGATGAGACGGACGACCCGGACATCGAGCGAGAGGATGTCCATATGCTTGGAGTTTTACAGGTTCATGGGGAATATTCTCCCGAGGGATGGATGATTCACTGATCTCTTTTAGGGCTCAAAAGTGAATGTTTTTCAATTGCATAAAATAAAACGCTTTATTGGACGAAGCGAAGTGAGTTACAGTCGAGTGAAGGAAGTGCCGGGCGGATTACTCTCTGTGGAACTCGACTCGGTGCGTAATTGGAACCAGACACTGTCCGAATGGGATGCGAATCCTTGTCCGGAAATTGCCAAAATAGGCCTGTCTGACATCCTTTGTTTTCTATAGTTTCAGAAATCTACTTCGTTTATTCTTTTGGATCTGTGCCATTTTTCAGAAAATCAGTACGTGCCGCATTAGTCCCGACGCGACAGCGCTCGCTGTGGCCACCTTCGATGGATTTCTGTCTTTTTTTGTGGTCGAGGAAGACGCTGTGCAGTTAGCCAGCCGCATTAAACCGTTGAACAACAATCACATTGAAGAGCTTATTTTCCTGGACAATCTTTTCCTCAATACTCAGTTAGACTAACCCAATGCACTAAATTTTCACCATAATTCTCATTGCGCTCCTTTAATCGTAGAGAACAATTTTGGAAATATGTCACATTGGTTTCCGACAATGGCCGCCGGTTGGCTATTTTTGACTGCGATTCGTGGGACTGTCTGGCCAAACTGCGCTTCGAATGTCCCAATCAAGTGGGACGCATGGACGTTTTGGTGGAGCCGAGTTCGCACTTTTTGTTTCTCGTCGATTATGACATGGCGGTAAGAATGTTGTTCCTTCCTACTGTGATTTGTTAAATTGCCGTTCTTTGCTCAGAATTTGTTTTGCATTGAACTGAGCAACGGTCATCAGTCATGTGCCCCGATCTGTTTTGCGTCGTGCACTCTGATCACTTTCGCCAACCAATTTATCAACATTGTGCCATGCTTGCTTAACGAGCCAGTCTCAGACAGTGGTTGAAAATTTGATTTGCCATGATGTGGCGTTATTTGCATTTCTAGGCGGCGACCTTTTGCTGGACGAAGACGAGGGACTGGGCGGGGGAAACGGCGGCGGCATTTCTCAGGGAATTTCTGTGGTCGCCTCTTTGGTGGCGATCAATAACAAAGCAGTGTTCGAGGTCACTTTGGAGCTTGACCGTTTTTTCAACGTCGACCCGTCGTTGGCAGTGACCGCCGTCCCCCAAACAGCGCAATTGGGACGAAGTCGGCATCAAAGTCAGCAGAACTTGGAACAGCCGCTTTCAGAAGAACACCAGCCAAAACAGCAAAATGCAATTGGGCCACCTAAGGAAATTACTATGAAAAAAACACAAACACAGTGAGAATTGGTGGACTCATTTTGGTTAAGACTTGGACGCTTTTAGCAATGCATCGTCGGTGGTGTTTATGCCAGAGGCCAATGGCGCAAGCGTTGACCAAAAATTGACCGATTTAATGGAACAAAAATTTGGTGCGCTCAATGAAAAGGTTTTTCAGTATTCTTTTTATTTACTAAGTAAGTTAACTTCTTTTTTTAGTTGGAGGAACTCTCTTTTCAGCTAATTCAAATGCACAAAGAGAATGAGAATTTGCGAAGTGCACAGAACGACAATTTGTCCAATGCTTTGGAGAAAATTTGTAAATTGCAAAAGAGGAAAACGAACGAAAATGATAATATTTTAGCAAATGAGCTTAAATTGCGAGAAGAGCGAATTGAGGCGACAGTGCGAAAGGCGGGCAAAGAAAGTGCTGAAAAAATGCTGCGGACGAGCGAGCAGCAACTGACGAGTTGTGGCGTTCAGATGCAACGCACGCTCGACTTGGCCCAGACTCGCTTAGCCGAACAATTGCATGGAAGCGTGGAAAGAACGGTTGTGCCACAGGTGGTTTTAGCACGTCAATTGTTGTTTCATTTTTAGTTTTTGCGAATTTTAGGTACCCAGTTTATGTTTTCTCGAAAAATTTACGCTTATTTTTGAGAAATCATTCGTTTTTTATTGGGAGTTTGTGTGTGGTTTTTTTATTGAACAGGGAAAACCACCGAATTTGGCGCTTGTGATTAACCATTTGCATTCTTTTGGTGGTGCAGGTCGAAGTGTTGTGCACTCAGCTCTTCCAGCAGCTCAACGACACTTTCCGCAATGGTCTCCAGGAGTTTATGGACCAATTACGTGCCATCAACCAGCAACAGTCGACGATGCTTACCGCTGTGCAAGCGCAGGCGGCCGTTGTGGCGGCCGCCCTTGGAGCAAACGAATCGATGGGTGGCACCGGCGCTGTTTCTTCGGCCGTTGTTGGCGGCACGCAGCATCAGTCGCAGCATCCGCCGCCCATCGACGAAGTGGCGTTGGCGCGCTTTATTGACGGCAACCAAACGCGACTGGCATTCGAATTGGCACGCAAAAGCAATGAACATGAAGCGAACGGAATTACTCGTTTTTAGGTGATCAACAAGGGTGATCAGACGTTGCTGAATTATGTGTGCAGCAAAGTGGACCCGGATGATTACTTTGAAGTCAGTGTGTCCAACCCATCCGTGCCTTTGCCCATTCCGCTACTGCTCGCCTTGCTTCGAATGCTCTCTACAAAATTGGACTCGGAAACGGTCCTTCGGTTTCGCTACATTGAAAATGTTTTGCTGTCACTGAACAGCAAACACTCTCTGCTCACAATGGATGAATTCCAGAAGATGGTGTTGGACGAACAGCAGTTCAGATGGACGCTTGAGCAGCTCTACAAGTCGCTTAATGGTAAATACTGACAATTTAAATGTTGATTAATTATGTCATAATTAGAGCGGGTTCCTGGCGAATTTTGATTGGGTTTTACCGGGCCGTGATTTTGGCAAGAGAAAATCCATTATAACAATTAGGGCTGCCAATCTTATGCAAATACATTTTTCCCCCTGGTTTCTACGTAGTCTAATTAGTAAGTATACATATTTTTGGCAGCCCTAATAACAATAAATCCTTCAATATTTATTTTTATTCATTTTTAAGCTATGTCTATTTTTTCTGCGCATTGGATATGCTAAAACCAAGTTCTTTTCTTAAAAACTTAAAATGGCGAAGTTATGACATATTGAAAAAACCTGTTAAGTCGAACCTATTTAGGATTTGCAAGTATTTGGCTTTTTCACATTTTTATAAGATTTTAGCGTTTTTTTAAATGCATCTCTAAGATCGGTTTTATAAAATCAAAATGTTCACTTAAAAAAAAATTGAAAATTTATGCTACGATTCTTTTAAGCCTTCGACGATGGCGAAATGAATCCGACGCTGAAGCGACAGTTGAGGATTAGCAACCAACTTATCATGAATTTGCTCAGGACAGCGTGAACAACCACAAGGGAACATGAATAACGGATACTTTGCAAGTTTTTATGAATGAATTTTTGTGCTCATTGTCCGTTTACCTGTATAACGCTGCCATCTCGTGGTTCCGCATTGACAAATATTGTGCTATTTGAACAATTTACTATTCTTCATTACGGAACCATTAATGCGGTGTATTATTCTTCATTTTTGCCGAATTTTCTACATTATAATACACAGATGTCAACAATTGTATGTGTTGCTTGCTATTTACACTTTTTGCTTTAAAAGGTCTCATTCACATATATCAGGGTTGCGGGTCGAGAAAAATCGGGTCGGCCAAAAAAAGATAAACTCGGATAGCCAAAAACACTTTTCGCGTAATTGGCGGCATCTCTGATATAAATGAATGTTGTTTTTAATGTCGTCGGAGGAATCCAAACCCGAGATGGTGTGCAAAACGGGTTTCGAGTGCTAAAAATTGGCTGACTAACAAAAGCATGACCATGACTTATCTAGGATTTGGTTCTGAAGGGAACATTGGGTCTCATTGATTACATCATCAAGGACTTTAGCTTTAAATTCATTGTTGTTGTTCATTGTATTTCCGTGGGAAAATTGAAAATGAAATATCGATAAAAAGCACCTTTAACTATACAAAAGAAAATGAAGGCGTGAAAAAGGAATTCAAATTCAGTGAGCAATTTTGGAAGTTCAGTAGAAATGAGATGGAATGTGAGATTTGGTGGGAATGAAGTGGCAGTTCGATTGCGTTGGTCAGCGAAATGCTTAAAATCAGGCGGCAAAGTTTTCTGCGTCTGTCCTCCTTTCCGTCTCGGCATTAATGCCACATTCGCTTCCGCTCTGTCCATTGGCCTCGCGAATGCTTTGCCACCGGGACAAATTGCTGCGATAGGCATCCATTTTTCGGCACCATTCTCGCTGGGCTGCTCGGAACTGCTCCACACTTTTGGGGCGTGCACAATCCTCTGAAAAGGGAAGTCGCAAAAATAACGACGGCAACGATGGCACTAACCGCCGTCCACTCTGAGTGAGTAAGTGACTAATGGCACTTTGCCATCAGCACTTTCACTTTCATCCTTCGCACATTCGTAGTCGCCTTCCATCGATTCGCTTAAATTTAGCAATGAAAACACTTCAATGATTGTCTTTCTTAAACCATGAAATGCTAAGATTTTCCAAAACCCGTAGCCTTGTTATAATATGTAATAGGTATCGGTCAGTGAATGCAACGGGCTGAGAAAAAGTTCGGGTCAAGAAAAAACGGGTTCGTAATTTGCATCACTGGTAAAGGTTAAAGGGGCGGACATTAAAAGTGTCATTTTAATGCACATTTAGTTTCACTTTGTTTCTCTTACGTCGCGTTCATCAGCACCAATCCGCCGTTGAGTGAGTGCACCAAATTCGCCGTGTCCTCGTCGGATGGAACTAAATGATCAAAAAATCACATTGCGTTACTTTTCGTTACCCCTTTAAATTAATTTCAAAAAATTTGTTCGCATTTTCAGCAATCATAAACAAATTTTGTAAAAAAAAAGAATCCTTCGTCTGTTTAAAATGCCATCATTTTCATTTTTTGTTTTGTCTGTGCCTTTTGCCCCACTGACTTTTCCGTCCGTTGTGTTTCCATTGCACCGTTTGCTCTTCGCTCGGACATTTCAAATGGACAGAATCGCCAGGAAAAACGGTCACCGTCACAGCCTTTGCATGCTTAGCGCACCGTTCGGTCACTTCGTCGACAGAAAAATAATTCGCAGTCGACCGTCCGCCCGATACAATCCATCCGACGGCGTCCGAATGAGACGAATCCTTTGTTTGAGAGGGATGAATTGACTGTGTGCACTTTAGGGGTGCCTTTAATGAATAAAGCAAAAACCTATGTTTGTGGTTTTTTAGGCCTAAATTAGCACTGATTAAGCCGTAATTGGGGGATTTCTCAGCATCCGGCGGACCCATCCCTTTGATAAAAGCCAACCGTTGGGAAACACTGTCGCCGAGCGATGGACCACGAGCAGTAGGGGTCACGTGCACATTGGACACAATTGGAGCCGTACAACGCGCATTGGCCAAGACGAAATTGTGAAACCTGTAAAATAATATTTATATTTTTCTCATTTGGTCCTTTTTGCACTTTTTCTTCCGTTGCCAAATACAAATATTCCGTCGGCAGAATGGCCATTGCGTGCAACTTTTTGGTGGGCGGAATTCGGTAAATGGCGAGCAAATGAGCGGAAGAGGGAAAAGCATTCGAACGATGGAGAATTTTGAGAAGGGAATGGCGGCTAAAGCGGCACAAAGACGAAAAAAAATGCCAAGAAAAAGGCAGCCAAATTATGCAAAATGTACCCCAAGTCGTAGACGAACAGCACAACGCGGCCGTGCCGGTCGGAGCCGTCGGCCACAATTTGTGTCAGAAGGGCGTCGTGGCGATGAAAGAGGGGCGAGCCTAAAAAGGCGCGAGAATTGCAGCAATTGCAATGGCACAAACCGCCCAACGACGGCACGGACTCGGCCAGCAGCAAATGCGACTTGGCAAAGTGCAGCTCCTCGTCGGACAGCTGTCGCGAGTCGGACTGACACTGTGACAAAAAGGGACGCCATTCATTTGACGGCAAAAGCAAATAAATGGGAATTCTGTTAAAATGCCAACACACCGTGCCGGGTCGGTTGGTTGGCATTTGGTCCGCGGGCGTCGGATTCCACCAACTTCCGCTGCCACCGACGGACTGCTCCAAGAAAAGACCGGAGTCGAACAGCTGAAAGTGTGCATTTGTGGGAATGCCAGCAAAGGCAAATGCCTGATTTATCGTCCTCAATGAGAAGGCGCAAATGGCGGATGCCCTAAGAACACTTTGCTCCGCGGCGATGAAAGTCGCGTAGAAAAAAGTGTCGCCGCCCGTTGGGACTGACTCGTCCACTCGGGCAACTGATTCTGTACAAATTATTCGGTTTGTTTGGCACATTGCCCATGGCGAGTTCGAATGTCCGAAACGAACGAATTCTGTCGAAATGGAAGCCGCCGGGCATCGAACAGTTCAGTCGCGCCTTCACAAAAGATGTCCACACTTGGCGTAGCACTTGGCGTCCGCCGAGGTCGTTCTGCAGAATGAATGCCATTGTTTGGCGTAATGTTCGCCCAATTCAAAGCATTGGCTAATTTGCCTTGCAAATGCGTGCCACCCGCGACACTGTCGTCCCTTTGCCCGTTCCGGCGGAGGGACAATTGTAACAGTCGGCGGTCAATGTTTCGCGAAAGAAGAAAAACACGTGGGGCCCAACGGCGAACGACGCGACAAATTGCGGTTCTGCGAAGACGCAAAGCAATGGAAAAAACCACAAAATGTCGCAATGCGTTATAAACGATTCATCATTGCTGGATTCGATCAATTGGCTTTTTTTTTGTTTTTTCCCTCCCACCGTTCAGCCAATTGGAGTCGTAGATGGAAGTGCGCAATGCCGGATGTACTTCTCGTCCGTCTCGCATTAGTGGGGGTCGGTAGATCAGATGGTTCTCCAGTGACAATCCCGTCCGGATGCCCGAGTACAGTGCCGGAAGTCCGTCCGGGTTGCCGGACTCTGAAAATTTAAATTTGGTTAAAATTGACAATTTCATTCCGTTGCTTTTTTTCACCAATGAAAACAGCGGTGCTGTTCAGTTCGTCGTGTTGGGAGCAAATTCCGATCTGAGTGCGCGCTTCTTCCAATTCGGCCAACGTTTGGCCGTCCAAAAGTCGCAGTTGCGGCTTCATCGCTTGGCTAGCACAAATCTGTGAATAAATTTGAAGATTTCATTTTAATTTCAAAATTTCCCACTAGCAAATTGTTGTCGTTGCGCAGGAAAATGTTTCGGACCTGAAAAGCATTTGGGGAAATAAATGTTCGCATTGCGTCAAAAGCACCCAAAAGTCGCATTCCCTTTGACTGTTTCCCAACCGAAGGCATTCCTCGCGCTCCTCACTGCGCACATGGAGCTTCCGCTCGGCAAACTGAATTTTGAAAAATCAAAAAGCGAATGGATTTTCGGAGAACCAAAGCGGCGGAAGAAGAGTCATTGACATTGAAAAGCCACAAACGGAAAAAGTGGTCGCGGGAGCCGACGTAAAGGGAACTCAGCCGTTGGTTGACCAGCAAAGAACGAAAGGATTGGACGCCGGGGGGCAAAAATGCATTGTCTTTGAGGGGAAAAGGTGGGTGGTAGTGACATTTATTTGGGATTATTTGTCACCGGGTTCAATGGGCACAACAAGCGAATGCGCCGTAAAGGGTAGCAAAGTGATCAAAGGCTGGCAGAACATTAGCAAATGGAAAAACGCCATAATGGTGGCAATAAACACAGAAAATGACGGAGCCGAATTGTTTCTTTTTGAAAAAAATGCTGCAATTATATAAATGGTTTTATGAATTTGTCAATGTAAATAAATGTCTGGCACAATTGTTTTGTGTACAAAGTGTGAATCTTGTCCTTCTTTTCCAATCACTAATTGAGAGGCTTACTGATTGGATGGACAAAAAATGGAAATATAAATAAAAACCATAAAACAAATCCTTTTTAGAAATTCCAAACCGCTTGTAATTATAAAAAAAAAGTGTCCAAGCTTAGAAAATAGAATTTACCATATAAATAATTAATTAGCATCTCCGATTTATGTACCATCGAAGCTAATTTCACTGTTTTTTTGTGTTGAGCGGAGGCCGGAGTCGTCGATTGAGCGATGGGTTCATCCATCGTCCCCGCTGAGGCGATCGAATACCCCTCTCTACACCTATGGATTGGATTTATTGGTTAGGGTGGGGGACAGCGAAATGGACGGCGATGCCCCCAGCGAAGAAATGGGCGAGGGGCCCCCGGACCCCTCACAAAACCGCTGGAGGGGAAGGAATAGGGGCACCAAATTGCTCCTTTGTTTCTCTGCCCAACACACACTCTTCTTTTCCTTTCTTTCTCTGTCTACCTCAAAGTAAGTGCTCTTTATGGGATGTCCATTTTGAGAAAGGGAGAGGACACTTCTGCTGCATTTGCGAAGGTCATCAGAGCGGACAAAACATCGAAAGGGAAAGGAAATGCAACAAAATGACCAAATTTGGAGGAGTGACAATGGCAAATGAAGCAAACTGCCAAAGGGAAAACAGAGAGTTAAGCCAAAATTAGGGGACAACAATCATTGATCGGAAATGCCACAACAAAACAATGACAAAAATTGCCACCTGCCCCTCAAATGTCGACTATTACAAAAATGTCCGTCCGTCCGTTCCATCCAACAGCCGTTTTTCCCTCTCCACTCGACGACTTCTCTTCTCCTCCGACCTCCTTCCGGATAATTTGCATATTCGAATAAGTGATCGCTTTTATTTCTGTGCCCTGCGGATGCTTTCGCGGATCGAATGATTCGCCCCAAATTCGCATATGCGCCTAAATGAAAAGCATTTACAAAATGCGGGCATTTCAACAGACCGAAACTTCCTCGTCTGTGTTTCCTGCCGGTTTCTTTAGTTTCAAAACTTTGGCAACTCGACCAATGAAATAAGGTTCAGCAGAAAAACTGTAGAGGCAATTGTCCAACATATTGTAAACCTAAAATCAAAGAGCACAATCCTTAAAGAAAAATGCCAAAACCAATGCGGAAAGGTCGTGGCCAGAGGCAGAAAAGTCCATTGTGTAGACGGGCTCAACCCGTTCGATTTCAATGGTCATATACCCTTGAAAAAGTTCTTTGGCACATTCAAATCCGCTGTAAATCACCGTAAAGCGCAATTGTCAATTGCTCTAATGCCTCGGTCAGTGATTGACCCCACGCGTGCAGCTGAACATCGGCCGTATGGTCCAAATATTCGTATTGGCATGGTGCCATTGCCGGCGGGCACTCATCCGACAGAGTGGCGGAAGACCCTGTGGATTAAAACAATAGTTTGATGAATTGTTAGGATGGCGCGCAATGGCATTGAATGGTTATTAGGATGGCAATGCGCCATTTCCAACCACACCCAACATTCAACGGATTTCTTGCGCATTGGCATCATTGTGCCACAAACCAACCCCCTTCCTCCGGCCCTCTCCTCTCCGTTTCCACCGCTCCTTGTCCCCCTTCAGCTTTCTCTGTGCGTTCTTCGACCGATGATTCCGTTCGCTGATCACATCTGTGTCCCTCGATCATCCTGCTTCTTTAATTCATTATTAAAGAAATATTTCTCATTTAAACTCAATATTTTCTTAGGCAATTGCCTCCAATGAAATTACGACATTTATTTTTATTTTACGCAGAATCACAAATTTTCTACAATATCAATGTACATTTTAATAGCGTATGGAGCGGTGAACAAACGGAAGGATAATTGATCATAAGCACGGAAGGGAGGATGAGATGCATTCATTCATTTGTTGTTGATGAGTAATGGGAGAAAAGCGTCAGGCAATTTGTTATGGGATTCATTGGGGGAAAATTGGCGAACGAAACGAAATGACTAACTAATGACAACGAAAAAAAAATATGTGATAGTAAAAGGTATTGGCAATTACGATTTGGACCAAAACATTTGCAACGATAAAAATGCACACAAAAATTTACTTTTTGGCGAAAAACGGGATACAATAATGACTAAAGATAAAGAGGACGAATGGTGAAGACAAAATAATCCAACTATTTTTCTGATAAAATTTATCCCAAGATTGGGATCATCGCCAAATTCGAACCAGATATTTAACATAAGGGAAAATGAGTGCGATCGAAGAGACATTTGGGATCGGATAAACAATGGGCGAGGTATAAAATAGGGAGAAATCCAAATTGGACTAAGATGTTGTGGATCAAAACTGTAAGTAGAGGTCAGAAAGAGCAGAGAAAGGGAAGGGGTGGGGAGTGACATTGGAAAATCAAATCGAGGAGATAATGGCGATTAAATCAAACGCATCGTTTCGATCGATCGCCATAAGAGAAGGAGCTAAATATTTAAGCAATCTTATATTAAAAAATGAACAGACACAAAAAGAGAGTCCTTTTCCGTTAACAGATACATAAAAAAGCTAACTGGGCCTTGGTTAGGCTTAGGCTAAGTCCTGGAAAGGCTTAACTAAACCTAGCCACAACCATGGCTTAATTAAGCCATAAACAGTGCTTATTTGTTAGTGCGTTCAAAAAAATGTGTATCTCTGCACAACGGAAAAGTTGTTCAAAAAGCAATTGTAAGAAAGCGAAACCAACACTGAAGTTCGCACACAAATTTGTTAGCCCAAAGTGAAGAAACTCCGAAACTAAAAGAATTTTCCCTCCTCCATATTGCTCAAATTGTCGTCCAATCCGTCCGAAAAAGACTGCTCAAAATACGCTTCAAGTTCTGATGCCTTCCGTTCGTTGCACAACGCCCGGCATGCGAAGAACAAAAAACGTTTTAAGTTCTAGAATTAATGAGATAAAAATGGAACATTTAGTAGAGATCCGTCATAGCTTCAAAGTTCCAATTTCTATGGGGTTTTTGGGCGCAAAAAAAAATTAAATCAATAAAAAAAAAGTTACAGAAAAAATTGGAGTGCGGGGTCCAGAATTGGTTAGAATGTCCTATCAAAGAACCCGTAATTCCAAAAAAAATAATAATTTGCACAACTTGTCAAAAATATTTTCCGAAATATGTGATGCACCAGGATAACTATTAACGACACGAATGCTACCTTATTGAAGAAGAGAAAATTAAATTGCCAAATGCATCCGTCTTCAGTGAATGGGTCGCCGTTGTAGCGAGGAATGTAACTGAAATGAAATGGCATTAATCAAAACAGAGAACGAACAACAACAATCCACCCGTCCGGCCAGTAACCAGGAGGGAGGGCAAGAAGGGGGGAATCCCCTCCCCCCCCCCCCGAAATGAATTTTTTTCCAGAAAGGATAATTTCTGGGAATAACCTCCCCCCCCCCCGAAACCATTCCACCCCAAAAAAATTTTTAGGTTACGGGCTTATGTCCGGCAACCTGTAAATGCTGCATTCGGTCACTTTGATCGCCTCGTCAACGGTCTGCCAAAGGTGGTCTCTGATACGACTGTAATTGTGCACGGTGGCCACCAATTTTCCGTCCACACATGCCATACAATCCTTGAAAGGTTATATGAACGGCCGAAAATTGAGTGAAAATCGAAACAAAGCCAAGCCTTCACCCTTATTGTTTTAGAGGTCATCCGGTCTCTATTAATACAATAAGTAGTCTGCGTGGTTTTTAGACAGTCAAAAAGTGCAATTAATTTCGAGCCACCTGATAATTGACATTGGTAAACGCAGCACTTTTCGTTTGCGAAAAGTCATAGTCCGGATAGCATTGGTTGAGCAAAGCCAGAATGTTGAAAAGCGTCCTGTGCTTTGAGTTGAAATCGTCGAATTTTTGAATTTCTCACCGTCGCGAAACGGCGCCGACCAAAACGACATGGGCAGCGCCATCCTCAGCATCGTTGTCTGAACAGCCGGAATTGCTCATCTCTGAGAAGTGTCTGAAAAGACAAAAAACACACAAATAATGCTTGCTTGCATTTAGCTGTGGAATGAAAAGGAGGGAAGGGCATAATATGGTTCCAAAAATGTTCGTTTTTGTGGCGTTTTTGTGGATAAATGAACATCAGACACCTCAACCGCGAGCGTGGCGACACGGACAGACAAGTGTCTTCTGGCGGCGACAGAGGCTGCAACTCGCGACCCTCCACCGGACATTTGATGCTTTTTTTCCATTCTTTTTTGTCATTCGTGACCATTTTGCAAGAATAAGACTCCAATCTGAACACCGGTGCGCATTTTCCTGCAAATGCATTGTTAAAACCTGACATCCAGCATCAGATCCTGCGCATTTCGTGAAATCGCCGTTGCGATTCCATCAAGCTTCTCATTGTCCAATAACTTCATCGCGTCCCGTTATTATTGTATTTGTAACTAAGTTTACTTAACGGGCACCGCTCAGAACAAATGACATCACTTATTGCTTTTGTTTATGGATTTGTCTGAATAAAGCGCATTTAGTTGTTTAGACTAACTTTAAATCATGATTCCTAATCAGCACAGGTATTTTGTTAAGCGCATTTACAAATTATATGTATTGGGGTTGGCCCTCCCTCATCGAATATAGATTTAATTTACCGATCAAGAGGAAAAGAAAAACAACATTCCCTATGTAGAATTTGAAGAAAGGGCAAATAACAAGAACATAAAATGTTAGAAGGAAAGGGAAAATTGCTTAGCAAGGTCAAAACGTGTGTAAATAAAGGAAGTAAAGAAATGAAGAAAGGAAAGAAGGAAGGAAGGAAGGAAAGGAAAGAAGGAAAATGACGGATGAATGTGCAAAGGAATGAAGAAAAGGACACTCATCACAAACACAAGCACAGCAATTCCTGCTGCTGTTCCGCTCGTTTTACAGCTGTTTGAAGTTATGAAGGGAAATCATAGAAAAGAGAGAAAGAGACGAAATAGTGCTGAATTATGACAAACACTTTGGCTTGAAATTGAAATGAGTTACAGAAACGAATGTTTGGTTTTCGGACCATGGAGGGGGACTGGGCAGTTTGGGCGCCGCCGTTTGGGCGTCGGGATGTTTGGGCGCCGGGACGTTTGGGCGCCGCCGTATGGGCGCCAAAGAGAATATCGTAATCGTGATCACTGATCAGAGCGAACCTGGAAAGCACTAAAAATTTTTTTTGAAAATCTGGACATAGATAACCGACAGGTATCTTTTCTGCATATTTCGTGAATTTGTTGCATATTTTACGATTTTTATAAGAATATTTTATACGCATATGCATTTGACAATTTACAGTGCTTATTTTTGCCAGTCCTTGTGATGAGCGACCCTGATGAGAAGCACCTACATATAGTGCTTAAAATACTATATATTTTTTTTGGCGTTAGGTCAACTGGCCGATGGACAACTGGCCGAAGAGGATAACTGGACGATGGACAACTGGCCGATTGACAACTGGCCGAAGAGGATAACTGGACGATGGACAACTGGCCGACAGTAAATTTTTCGAATTATTTAAAACTGTTTAAATACAATTAAAGACATTTTAAGTTCTTTTTCTTTGCCTTAAAGATTTAAAGCCAAATAAATAGTTTTTAGTTTCTAAAGGAATTTTTTTTACCGGATAATGGGCAAACACCAATTCCATGGATGATGGCACATCCGTTATAGTTACCTTTGGGAAGCATTGTCGAGTCGAACGAATTAAAAAAGTGTCTCAGAAACAGAAACTATTTTATTTGGCTTTTAAATCTTTAAGGGAAAGAAAAAGAATTAATTCACTGTTTAAATGTCTTTAAATTGTATTT
Source organism: Heterodera carotae (assembly GCA_024500135.1). Lineage (NCBI taxonomy): Eukaryota > Metazoa > Nematoda > Chromadorea > Rhabditida > Heteroderidae > Heterodera > Heterodera carotae. The sequence goes on from JAKKIK010000018.1 coordinate 53,770, forward strand.
AAACAGTTTTAAAATAATTCGAAAAATTTACGTCGGCCAGTTGTCCATCGTCCAGTTGTCCTCATCGTCCAGTTGTCCTCTTCGGCCAGTTGTCCTCTTCGGCCAGTTGTCCATCGGCCAGTTGTCCTTCGGCCAGTTGTCCGTCGGCCAGTTGTCCATCGGCCAGTTGACCTTACACGATTTTTTTTATTTGTTTTAGCGTGGTTAACATAAATGTTGTGAATATTTACCTTATGATCAATGGCTGGATTTCGTCATTATTTTACAGAAGCTAATATTCCATCTTTGGGTAAGAATGTTAACAAAAGAAAAAAAGAAGCTTTTGGGGATACACCTCAACTGGGCGCCGCACGACTTGGCGCCAGTCCAAGTTTGGGCCATAACTTTTTTGGCAATCTTTCGGTTCATTGAACTCGTTTTTTTAAATAAAATTCTGGAAACACATTTCTAAGGCTAATTTGAGCCGCTGAGTACGGATCTGAACACTTTTCGACCAATTTCGAATCCCAATCCGAACATTTTTTTAATTCAAAAATTTCAATTTCATTAAAAACGCCTAAGCATTGGACAATGTAACTAAGTTTCCCTTGTGAAGGGCAAAATGTGCCTCTGCGAAAAAAATCGTTTGGTAAAACCTTGTCAATAAGCTTAGGCGTATTTGATGAAATTAAAAAAACGGGATCAATGATCCGACAGATAGCCCTTTTTCTTTGTTAGTTACAAAATTTGAGCTGGCGCCGAGTCGTGCGGCGCCCAATTGAACTGCTCCGAGCTTTTGGGTAGTAGTTACAAAAAAAAAGAAGCCAAAAAGGAAATTTAAGGAGCTTGGTCTTCAGAGTTTGCTACCCCCCTGAAACTTAAATATTGAAAAGTTTGTTTCTAGGGTAATTCAGGGCGCTGATTACGAATATGACATTCATTAAGTTTCAGGGGGGGGGGGTCGGCAAGACCCAGAAGTTCCGAAGGCTTTTTAGGGTTGGCGATCACGAATCCGACCTCCAATATTTGGCGTTCGAATTTGTTTACTGGAGAAAGATTCGAATAGTAATGAATTTTCTTTAAGATTTTGTCTCCGATTTGCCCATGGATGTTCCGCCTATCTTTTACCCTCCGCCCACCGTTTGGGTGCCTCAAATTGAAATTCCGCCTTTGAAAAAATATGAAGTCGTTAAACTATTAAAAGAATCTTTAAAATATATTATTGTTTTGCTTTAGTACAAATTCGAACGCGAAAAGGCCGCTATCTTCAGGTGGGAGAAAGAACTCCGAAACAGACGGAACGACGAAGGAATGCAAATGCAGCGACAAAGGTCCATAGACGAGAAAGGAACCGAGGATGAAGGCGAATTTGATGGACGATCTTGTTCTGGAATAGGAGAGGAGATGCGACAAAGGAGGACTGAGGAGGGCAAGGGTTGGTGTAAATGCATTGAAATTCAAATTGAAAAATTTCAGAATTGGATTCATTCCAGCAACCGTCGGTAGAATGTTTGAGACTTCACTCACATCTCATGCCGTCTCATAACATTTCAAGTTTACCACCGCTTCTAAAAGCGGTTCCGACGTCCACGGGTTCGGCCAGTACTTCTAACATTGGCACTACTCCTAACAAAAGTATCGGCAATTGAAAACGACCCATAATATAAAAAACTAAGTTAACTTGCTTTTTCCTTATAGATGACATTGTTTTGCAAAAGTCGTATAGTACCAACAACACATTGGACGGGTTGGAGGAGTTTGAGCCTAGACGTGACCTTTTTGACCTAATGGAATTGCGATCATTAGACACCCGGAAAGAATTGGAGAAATTTTTTGATTTGTGATATTTCATTTGTTTCATTTGCCGCTCACCATGTTTATTTGATTTTTATCCCTTTTGTGATTTCCTTGGCTTGGTTAAATACCAATATAATTATAGTTTAAGCCATTCTAATTTCTGATTTAATTTCTTTAAATTTTTCTTATTCAATAGACAGACAATGGACGGACAACTTTCTTTGGCTGAGCTCTTCCAATTTGTCAGGTCCGTTTGTGTGTTCGTTCAATGCTTTTTAAAATCCATCTTTAGTTTAAATGCTCGCAATGAATTTTCAATTCGCACGGCATGCACATTATTTGAGAAATGTAAAATGGATGAGAGTTCCATCAGTGGTCCACCGAAGGCGCCCGTCGGGCAGGTAAATTTAAGAATAATTTCTAATTATCCTGGCTAAGCATTAATGCCCATGGTTATAGCCAATCTCTCCTGAAGAATGGTTTCGTCGTTTTGTCATCGTTCTGAGACCGTCTCTCCGAAGCCCTTTCGGCTCTGTCCGACGATGTACACTCCAATTACTCAACCAATTGTGGCCTGTTTCCGATGGTTATGCAAGGACTTCTTTGTTATGTTGTTCACAAAATTTGGAAAATGTGCGATATTTAGAATTAGAAATAATGCGAAGAAAATATTTGATTTCAAGGTTAAAAGCACCTCAAATCCAATTGAAATGCTTTTCGAGGCCGAGCAGTGCGAAGTTTCTTTTCACAGTTATCGTCAGCGTGCCCATCTTTTTCGGCGTCTGAAAAGGAATAACCTTTTGGCATTGGTGCCAACCGAAGACAAGACCTTTTATGAATTGATAGAAAAGGTATTCCAGGACAAACCAAAAAACTCCCTCCCCCCATTTTTCAGTTGGTCCTTGACGTTTTGTTAGCTCAATACTACGAACGTTTAACCCTTTATTGGCCGTTGTTGAAAGAATGCATTGAATCGTACGCCCATTCGAACGATGCATTTTGGGAGAGTTTTGGCATGTTAGAATAAAAGACAAAAAAGAAATTCTTTCTCTTAAGATCTTGCCTTGGATTTTGCATGGAACGCTTTGTCCGTACAAAACAAAAGGGACGGAAGCGAAGGGGTCGAAACTCCGAAAGGTAAGTCTTCAGATTAAAAAGTCATTTTATTTTAGTCAAGAGGATGTTCATTCTTTGAAATGTTAATTTATCGTTTTGCCATTTGAACAAAGGCATCGATTTTGGTTCTTTTCGTGTCCAACTTTTGCGTCTTCTCAGCAAATTGCCTTCCGTTCGGCCTGAGTTGCACACGCGTTATTTGTCGCCTAAACTTATCTCTTTGTATAGGTCAGTTTTGTGATCACTTTAATATTAAAAAAGCAAACTGTTTTCAGGGACGAATTTATGCACTTTGATGAGCCTTTTTCGTCTAAAGCATTCAAATGCAATGAAAACGAAGAAATGGTGATGGTTAATGAAACCGATTGTCAACAATTGTATGATCAGCCTAACAATTTGAAATCTTTGGAAAAGGAATTTTGTGCCAAATCCTCAAAGGAAAGGTAACGCAAGTCAATCTCCGCATTGTTAATATCTTCTCTGCCTATAAATTTGCACTTTTAGCCCTGCCAATGCCACCGCTGTTAAGTCTTTACGTTTTCGAGTTGGCCGACGCAACGCCGTCCAAGCGATCAAAGCTTTTTTGGCCATTTACGGACACTTCTCCAACCCAAAGGGGGTTTTTAGGGAGAAAGAAGTGCTCGACATTTACTATGAGGTCAGTTCAATTGAAACAAAAGTGGTCAAAAATGAGATTAAAAGTTTTCATTTTGGTGTTTTTTCTGAATAAATTAATTCTCTTCCCCGTTCGCTCATTGTTAGCTTCTGCTCGTCAACGAAGCGGAAATCCAACGGGCGGCGCTCGGCTGTCTATTCACTTATAAATACAATTGGCTGATCCCTTACAAGTGCTCATTTTATTCTATACAATCGCTACCTCTCTAATTCGCCACCAAATTAATTCAAATTAACTCTCCAAAATCCATTGACTCTGTTTGTCATTTATTGCCTTTCATGCATTAGGACCCATCTCGAAGCTCTGTTGGACCCGCGTCAGCTTAAAGACCATTTGGTCCTTTTTGGGGTGGACAACCGAAGGGACAGCGGCGACCATTTGGACGAGAATTCCCTGACGGATCAGCACCGTCCGATGCTCATCCCCATTTTGTTGAGGTGATGTAAATGAGAAGAGCGAAAGTTTTAATGCATTTTTAGGCTCCTCTACGGCTCTCTCCACACGCACGTCGCCAGCCGTGGCAAAGCCAAACGACTCGCCATTTTCCGTTTTTTAGCCAATTGCCATTCTGACGAACTCAGCCTTTTCCTTCGTCTCCTCTTTGGCCCATTGTTCACTTTTTTTGGCATGTCTCTACGCACTTAATCCATTTTTCAAATTTGTTTTAAGAAATCGATGAAAACGATACAATCTCTGGTCTGGAAAAGGCGTTACATTTGTTGAACTCCAAAGCAGACGTCGTTCAGATCATTTCGCTTAACAAACTCAAGAGGTCATCCATCAATTTCTTCTTTAAATTTAGGCTTGCTTAAACTAAATTATTCGTCAAAACGGCAATTTAATTAGATAGAGATAGCTCCTGGTGTGGCCTTGTTTGCTTTTTTCTGCCCAGTAATTTATTACTATTGTAATTTATAGTGCCCTCGGATTTCTTTCGGACGTTTTCCGTTTCCTCGGCCCTTTTCTTTCCGATGCCCAATTGGAACTCCTTTTTGCTTCCATTGTGCTCATTTCGCGCTTTTTGCTTCACCGTCCTTCAAAACTCTTGCAGCAAAAGGAAGAGGCATTATTTTGAAGTTTTATGCTTAATAAATGCAACATTTCAGACTCAAACAGATGACGATGGTATGGCACCGAGAGAAGAGCGTTTTTTGAAAACCCTACGGAAATTGCTCTTTCTCACACTTATAAAGGTGATAGATTTTTTGATGGCTGATTTTTCCAGAATCAAAAAAATTGCCATTAAAACTTCGATCCATCTCTATTATCTTTTTTTTTAGTTCTTCCGCACATTTCAATTCCGTCCCAATTTGCCAGCTTTTGCCTTTCTCTGTTTATGCCAACAATTTCTTGGACCTTTGATAAGTGATCACAACAACGGAAAAGGTGTTTTGTTTGAACATAAATTCGCTTTTATCATAAAAATCGGAAATTTCCTTAAGCATTTTCCTCCGATTGTTTGTCTCTACCCGTTTCCGTCGTGCGAATCTTTTGCATTTGGGCACAATTAAAGAGGCTATTTTTTATTGAGTTAATTCCAAAATTGAATTTGTTTCAGATACTTTCCTTTGCTAAATGTGCCTTTGTCCATTGAATTTGCCTCTACCGACTCAATTTGCCGTTCAATTGTCGTTACTCCGATATCACTTCTATGTGATCAGCTTTCCTCGGACCGTTCTTCCGCCGCAATAAAACTAAAGATGCAAATGGACATTTTGCGCACTGTCTGTTCACTGCTTGACTCGGTAACGTATGCACCTCATCCCCCCCCCCCCCCTCCCCCTCCGCTCCAGCAGTTTCTCCCCTCCCCATCCGTTTACCCCCGAATCCCCCTTCCCCCCGAGTGTTAAACATAGAATGCGGAACAGGACGATTTCCCGCCGCCATTTTCCCGCCGCCGATTTCCCGCCGGTACAATTTCCCGCCGGCCGATTTCCCGCCGGTACAATTTCCCGCCGCCGATTTCCCGCCGGTACAATTTCCCGCCGGGCAAAAATATTAAAAAAACATCCATTTTTCGCCGGGACTGGGCGGCGCCGCTGAACCCCGGACCTGAATTCGAACATTTCGGGTCGGGCACTCGAGAAATTTCGGGTTGAGAAAAACCTCGGGTTCGGGTCGGCATCACTGATGCGAAGACGGAGCAAGTAGTGGAGCGCCCGAGCGAGCGAAGGGTTGCGAGCGCCTGGTTAATGTCGGGCCGAAGGCCCGACATCAGGCGCGAGCAACCCGGAGCGAGCGAGCGGTGCCCCACCTACTGGCCGCCGTAGTCGAGTGTGCGCTGGTTTTTAGCGCAGTAATTTAATAATATTATATTTGCCGGTTTATGCAATATAGTTATTGTAGTTTTGTTGTTTAATTGTAAGAAAAATTTTGACACAATGTTCGAATTCAGGTCCGGAGTTCGAAATAGGTCAAAAAAGAGACCATATTCGTGCTCAGTTGACGTTTGATTTCTTCCAATTTTTCAGGTTTGCTACCAAATATAGAAATTGTAGCGGCGGGAAATCGGCCGGCGGGGAATTGTACCGGCGGGAAAACGGCGGTGCACCGCATAGAATGGGATGCGACAAGCCCGTATCCAGAAAAAATTTTCGGAGGGGGGGGGGAATCGGAAAATTTTTTCAAATTTTTGGTTTCAGGGGGGGAATTTGAAAAAATTTTCCTTTTGCTGGCGAAAAGGTAAAATTTCCCCATTTTTTTCGATTTCGGGGTTGGGCCCGGGATGCGATGGGAATAGCAGAAATGGGACTGTTATAGTTGATAGACATTCTCTCTCTCTCTCTGTGTTACCTAGCTTATTTCAGGATGATGATGCTTGTTTTGAAAACTCTGTACCTTCGGCCGATCTGGTTACTGTTCTTCCTCAAATTCCTTTGGAAATGCCAGAAATTAATGCCAATGGAATTTCTCCGTCGTTTGGTGCTCGTTTAGTGTTGTCCAACGGTCAATTAGACAAAATCCTGGTGCATTTGACGCATTTTGTCAACATCGAGGGCGATGGCAAGATTGGCCACCGAATTCCGACTATTTATTTTGATCTGCTGAGTCGGTTGGTCATTTATTCTGCTATTCAAATCCTTTTTGTATGTTTAAGTCTCATTGAGTTCATTCATCGCCCTGAATTTGCTTCTCTGTTCTCTCGGACTTTACTCCGTTTTGTGACTTTCAAAAACGGACTGATGCTCCGTCGAAAGCCAGACATAGCCGTGCTCGTGTTTGGTACACTTCAACGGCTTGTTCCGCACTTGGATGATCCGTTAGATGCCATTGAGTCCGTCTTATCCTTTTTTTCAATTTTATTATCAAAAAATTACATTCTTTAAGCCGCCTTTCTTCGCTCTTCTCACATCTGGAGGGTCGTCAGCTTCGTTTGCCGCTTACTCAAATGACATTTTCCATCCGAGAAAATTCGCGCCTTCCGATAGATGCTAAAAATCTAATTAATGTCTGAAAATTAAAATGAATCCAATTATCCTAACAAGTTACATATTTAGCATTTGGATGCATTGGAGAGTTGGGACCATCGTCGAATTGAGGAACCTGATGCGGACAGACGATGCGAAGTGAGTTGATTGTCTGGCCTTGACCTTCCTTTCCTTAAACATGTGCCTTTTAAGGCATTGTTGCACCTTCATGATTGGTACGAACAACGGAATCGCAATGTTTTGTTGAGCGACGGTGTCGCCCGCACTCTTCCATTGATGGCACATTCGCATGTTTATTCGATGTTACAGGTAATGATGTAAATTAATTTTGAAATTAGTCATTTTCGTCAGAATTCTGATATTTCGCTTCGAGGGACGGCTGCCAACACTTTTCGTCAGCTAATTCGATTTGTCGCAAATCCGACGGACGCTAATGACAATTTGTTTTCCGTTCAAATGCTCCGTTCCTATTTCATTCCGCTCATTTTGCGTGGGCTACGCACTTCCGTTGACAATGAGGTTGTATTTTATTTTGAAAACAAAATACAAAAATAATCTTTTTTTTTTAGTCAGTTCGACATGAATTCATTCAATGTCTTTCTGTCCTCGTCCGTTGTTTTCCCGGTGAACCTCAATTGTCACCGCTTCGCCATTTACTTGGCACATTATCAATTGAGCCGTCGTCATCCGCCAACTTTGAGGTCGACCCTGACGTTGACTTCTTCGAATGCGCCATGCATATCCAACTCCATCGTCGTCAACGTGCCTTTCATCGACTTGCTGAACGTTTGGACGGTGGCGAGGTGCGATTCTTTTCCTGTGTTTATTTCAAAACATTGCCTCCATTTTTCAGCTTTCAATTGGCCATTCTCCGTTGATGCGTTTTATTGTTCCCATTGTGGAGCCCTATCTGATGGATACGGCACCTAGCCGATCGGCACTTTCCGACCAGGCTCTTCATCTTTTTTCTGCCATTCTTCATCGCACTCCTTGGCCAAAATACTGTCAAATGTTGGATCATTTCTTGCATCGATTGGACTCTGTTGAGGAAGAACGTGCAAAGGGCGCCATTCGCGTAGTCAATGCCGTTTTAAATGCGTTTCACTTTGATTTGCGACATTTAAAAATTGGTGAAAAGCGAAGCGTTTTAAAAAGCCAAGGAGGAAAAGAAATAGAAAATAATGATGAAATGGAAGAAGGCGAGGAAAAGAACGAAGGAGGAACAGAAACAACGGTCGATGAACCAAGCAAAATTGGGGAAGACAGCGGCCAAATGGAGCAGCATTTTGGCAAATTAACAAAACCCATCGAGGAAGGCGAGAAGCAGCGGATATTCGCTATTGTGCACGGAAAGTTGTTGCCACGTCTGCGCGAGTGTCTCCACCGCTGGAAAGGCGCCAATAAACCGGGGGTTAGTGGTCACTAATGATCATTTGTTGTTTTTCAATGATGATTTGTAAAAATGACAGAACAATTGGGACTTGGAGGAGCAGAAACTGTTGCGTGCCCCGCTCACATTGGCAATCGTCAAAATGCTTCAATGGCTTCCCGCTCAATTGTCGGAACAGCATTTGCATGGATTGGTGCTGTTCCTCAACCATTTGCTCATGTCGAGGTTCTCTTTCCTTTGCAATTAGAGTTTATATTATTTATTTGTTTGTAAAAGATCGCCCACTACGCGCCAAAATGCGCGCAAATTGATGGAACAAATGGTCTGTCTGCTGGGACCTGCCAAACTTCCGTTTATCATTCGAGAAGTCAAACAGTCGCTGACCAAAGGCTACCAAATGCACGTGATGGCCGTTACTGTGCACTCGCTGATTGGGGCAATGGAAGGCCATTTGGTCAGCGGAGACATGGAACCCATTCTAAAGGAAGTAATGGATATTTGCCGATGGGAAACATTTGGAGGCAACACGCATAATAACAGCGAAAGGGTATTTTAACCAAATGCCCGTAATTCCATATTGTGATCTTAATTGAAGGGTGGAATTACGGACGATCGTTCTGATTCGTATGGAGTGCCGGAGGCTCGAGCAATTGGCAAAAAAAGGAGCCACACACTGACTATGGTTGGCCGTTTTGTTGTCAAATTGGACCGTTTGGAGCAATGTATTTTCGCTCCAATTCGTGACATTGCCAATGCTAATTCGCGTTCGGAAACAATGCGCAAATTAGCCGATTGGCTGCGGGCATTAAGCGTTGGATTGCGCATAAATTCGGCAATTTCCGGAAAGGAAAAGTTGAGTTGGGCACTTCGACTGTTCGACGAAAATCTCCGTCTGATGAGATCCGACCAACAACGTTTGAGTTTGAGGTGGGCCCATAAGCAATTGTTTAAAATTGCATTCATTTTTTAGCGGTGAACCGTCGTCGGCGTTCGGACGACGTCCGTCCAATTGTTTGCTTTTGCCTCCCGAGCCGAAACGATTGGGCGTAATCCAACGGGTGGCCACCAAAAGCAAAGTGCACCTTTTTGTCGAATTCGCACTTCAAATTTTGGTCGATCAGCTGGTTATTCTTCGGCACATTCTGTGCGAAAAGAGTGATGAAAAAATCGGCAGCGATTTGGAAAAAAGTGGTGAAAACGAACACAAAATTGAGGAGGAAACTCACGAAAATGGTGGGTCATTATATGGCAAAGGCATTTGGACTGTCATTAATTACACAACTAATCTAAAAATTCTTATCTATTAACATACAACAAAAAATTTGCTTTGATTTAGCCCAAATCGTTGCTATAAATTCGGATGATAAACAGCAACTTGTGCCGTTGCTGGAGCAATTTGTGCCATTGATCATTGAAGCACTCAAACAGAAATACGATAAGGTCAAAAAGTGCATTTGATCTTCCATTTCTTTGTTTTATTCTTTTACAATTTTTCAGGTGATAGCTTTGAGTCTTCGCGCATTGCTCCATTTATTCAAATGTTCGCTTCTTTTTGGCGCAAACAATGAACGCATCGCTGAATTGGTGGACCGTTTTTTTGTACTTTTGGCCGATTATTCTTCGGTTGGAAATGCAGAAATTCGGTCCAACGTCATGGAATTGCAACAGCAACTATTCAAAGTAAAGGGGAAATTTGATTTCCTTTTCATTAATTCATCCCAATCTGATCATTCATTTTTCTTTCCTTATCAATTTTAGTGCCTTACGCAAGTGATCAGAAACAATTCGCCAACTTTGCTAAGTGCTGCTCGACTACAAATGCTGTTCAGTTATGTGGAGACAGACATTTTGGACGTGCACAAACAGACGACGGCGTTCAATTTGGTTAAGGCAATCATCGGAAGGAAAATCGACGAACAAAGTGTCAGTGAATGGGCTACAATATTTTATAAATCGAAAAAGGAACAAAAAACAATGGGGGCCTAATATTGTATTTAAAGCAATGTCCAATCTGCTGTTTGAATTTAGCTTACCAACATTGTCACTTATCTCTCCGAATTAGCAATCACTTCGCCCTCAGCAAACATTCGCAGTCAGTGTCGGCAGGTACAGTGCATTTGGACCATTTTTGACAATAAAACTGATTGTGAGTCTGATCATTAGACGCTTCTCCTTTACATTACCATCCATCCACGAGGACGACGCCAATTCGAACGATGGATGGACTTTTTTCTCAATCAATGCGAATACGAATTGGAAGAAGGGCGACTGTCCGCACTGGAGATGGTCCATTCAATTATCAGCGAGTTCACTGAGGTTTTGTGTTGATGCTCTAACCAATTATCACTGTCTTTTTGCCCCAGGAGGCCAATGCTCGCTATGCTTTGTTGGCCCATTTGAAATTGTGCGTCCGTCTTCTCAATGATGACAGCATTCGCTGTCGCGAATTCATCGCATTGACCCTCCGCCGTTTGTTCTGTTCAATTACGCCTTCGGCATTCAGCGATTGTTTGGCGGCGACCAACGATTGGCTGACAGCCAAAAAGGCAATTAATTTTGGCGCATAATTTTATTTGTTTTTTCGTTTTTACTTTTTCAGCCATCAATTCGTTTGTTGGCTTGGCGTGCTTTTGGTCAGTTCATTGCGTCGGAATGCCAACATTTTAGTCCGGACCATCTCAGACAAATTGTGCAAAAGGCGTGCCATTCTTTCAGCATTTCCACGGGACTTTTTATTGATCAGGTGGGAAATGATAATTGATTGTACTCCCTTTTATTTTCAGTCTGACGCAATAAAATTGACACTTTGTGAACTTTTCCAAAGCATTGCGAATAAAGCTACGAAAGTTCTCATCGACGAATTATTTGCTGTTAAACCAACGCAAAAAGTACAATTCATCTTTGTTCTTAACACAGTCATTTTTTGTAGAATCGTCGCTTAAAGGGCAAGAAAAAACGAATCAATTTTGATGCTAATGATTCATTTATGGACAGCCAACAAAAAGTGACAATTTGGCCTCACTTTTTTGGTGAAACAATTTCAATTTAAGTTAATAGTAGTAACTAATTGTTACTTTTCAGTTAATTTGGATCATTGTTTGGGGCGGTGTCAACGGAATTCACTCCATTTGCCACTTTCATATGGCGCCGGTGCATTTCTGTTCAAATTTATTGAAAACTCCGAAAATCGAGATGATATCGTAAAGCGTTTAAGCACAGAAATGTAACTTTTTGCAACGGTTTCTAATATTATTTTGGTGTAAAAGAAGTTTGGCTTTTTGTTTAGTGCTAATGATACGCCGCTGTTCGATTATTCGCCCCTTTGCAGTCTTTGCTTCGCTTTAATTGCACAAATCGACCCAAAACCGCCTGAAAAAATTCGGAAGATAATAGTGAAAGCGGAAAAAGACGGCCATGGAGAAGAGACGGAGGAGAACGAAGAGAAAGTTGAACGGACTGGCGGAGGACGGTGGGACGACGCATTGGCAGAACAAGTGATGAGGGAACTATGGGACAAACCACGCTAATTATTCATTGGGTGCCCGGGAGTGAACTCCGAACAATTATGCGTGTTTTTTTCATGTTAGATACCTGTCCAGGGAAGGGCCAAATTAAAAAATAAAGCGACATGCGACCGCAGAATGCGACCTGAGCCCCTCCCTGCTGCACGCATTTTTTTAAGGCCAATGAGTGCGCTCGTACTTATAAAAGTTGCCAAGCATTTCTTTCACGCTAAATGCTTTTTTCGGGGTGCGCGCTCCGTGTTGCTTTAAATAAATTGTGTAGCAGCATAACACGAAGTTATCATTGGAATTTTTCGTATACTTTAACAAATTTGCAGGCTGTACGTTCGTTGGCACTTTTGATGCCGTTGTTGGGTGGCGCTCATTTTGAATTGAATTGTAAAAAATTATCAAAGCTTTGTTGGGCTGAAGCAGTCAAAGAATCGGACAGTGCAAAAAAAGTGGGTCGTTGGGAGATGAAAAAATAAATTACAGTATTTTTACCTCTTCAGCGTCTTTCCGTTCTCAAACTGATCGGTGCTTTGGTCGTTAACATTCCTTCGGTTAATTCTGATCAGTTCAAACACCTCTGCGCCTATTTCATTTCTATCATTTATCGAGAAATGAACAAAAAATCTACAAAATGTAATTATGCATGGTAACAAAGAAATTGGGTGAAGGGTGCCAATAAAGTACCCTACAACGTACTCAAACCTGGCACGAGGGTGAGGGTGCACCCTTAGAAAAAGATTTGAGATTTCTCCAGCCAAGCCCCCTCCCCCAAGAACCGAAGTACCCTCTCCCCCAGGCCCAAGTCCTTGATTCAGACTTGGACATAATTGATTTTGTTAATTAATATATTTATGGATATCTGTTCTTTTCTTTGCAGTCACGGAAGAGCTTCATTCGCTTGCGATGGAAGTGAGCGTTGAATTGAGACGTCGAATTGGCGACAGGGAATTCACCAGCAAATTGGTCAATTGTCAAAGGGAACGGACAGAACGGATCACCCATCGCAAAAGCGAAGCAAAAGTCGTTTTATTTTTTGTTTTGAAAATCAACAACTGCAGCATTTTCCAGGCACTTTTTGTGACCAATCCGGCGGCCGCTATTGCCGACAAACAACGAAGGCACGAACGAAAGAAAGAGGCAAGGAGGAGACGAGTTGACGTGCTAAAACCCTATAGGGCATTGAAAAGGCGGAGAATGGCAAAGGAAAGCACAGCGAGGGACGGATAAACGAAAGAATCCCATCTATCATTGTTATTTCATATTAAAATATAGACTTGTTTTGTTTTCATATCCAGAATAAAAACTTAAGAACCATAATGGTTTTTCAGGCTGGATTTTCGATTTGTCGAATTTACTAGTTGGTATCATAAAAAGGCTGCTGTGAATGCGTTTTTATATCATCGATATAAATTACCACGGATGCCAAAATTTCTTCTGGTCCCGATTTGCATTTTTAATCTCGGGAAAGATAGCCACAGACAGATCAAATGAAATATTGCAATTTATTAAAACAAACAGTCACGTGAAGGAATGAAATGTCAGGCAATGAATGGGGTTTGGAATGATTTTTTTGCAAAAATTTGAATGTTTTTTATACAGGTAAAAGCGCCGGGCTAAATGACTATTCGAAATCTCTTAAATTGGACAAATTTCACAGCAGTTAGTCCGTTGGCATGACTTCGGTGCCCAACGTGCCGAAAACATAGTCCCTGAAGAGGGAGGGAATAACAAAAGATGGGAAAAGTTTCGTGTCCAACCAAAGAGTGGTGGAAATGCCGAAGGAGGAATCGGAGTCTTTGAAGTGGTGGTTGTGGTGGTAAATCTGAAATGGACAAGTAGCATTAAAAGCCTAAGACTCGGTATTTCTAATTTAACTGGCAATCACAAAGAATTGGGGTCCCGAAAAAAAAAAATTCGGCAGGCTTTTTTTCAAAACTTAAAATGCACTAATTACAAATCAGATACTCAGATTTTGCATATAATTAATTCTGTTAGATTTTTCATCAACTAATTGATTCTCTTTAAATTAATACATTCAACTTTTTGGTTGAATTCGGATCAGGGTTCGGTATGAGCGAAATGGATTTTGTATCATGATGAGACCATGAAAATCACCACTGGAAAGTTTAGTTTTTTTTTCGGGATCTCAATTCTATCATTTCCAATATGCTCTGTCTGTCAGTGTGTCTCATTGTGACGGCAACCTTCCGATTGTGCCACCCGCTGCGCGGCTCGGGCCTCCCGTGGTGCAAATAGTAATGGCTGATGTCATACACAATGTAAGCAAAGAGTTTTCCGCTTGTAAAGCAACAGAATATCTAGACAAATTTGTTGTCTATCCCTTTGAGTTATATGTTTTATTTAATTTTGCGTCAATTTTTTTTTTTTTTTGTCCGATGCCATTTACAGGGAATGGGAGAAGTAAGCGATAAAAGGCGTAGAAAAAGCCAACGATAAGCAAAGCGGCGGCGGGCGGAAAAACGAGTCGGTCGGGGTCCATCGGAGTTTTGTGGTGAAGGCCGTGCTGAAAATTGGAAGTTTTAAAAGGAAAGGGGAAGGCATGAGTTTCGGGGCAACCAGCAGAAAGTGGAGAGTGATTTGATTGTATGATTGGGTATTTGGGTGCCAATGGAAGAGGCCGCGATGGAGTGAATATTCGAGAAAAGTCCATGCCAAGCAGCCGAAGGCAAACAGAGCGAAGCTGAGTAAAGTGCCGCCGAGGGGACCTTTGGGATCGGATAATATTCAGACATTCATAAAAGAAGCTGAAAATAAACACCGAAATCCTCTTGCAGAAGGGAAAGGCCAGCAAAGAAAAAAATCGAAACAATTGGAAGCCAAACGAGCGGAATGATCCACCATTTCTGAAGGTAGGGGGGTGAGAAATAAGAAGGGGAAAGGATGACGAACAGTTCTGGTCAACTGCTCAAGCAGTTCCGACTCGAAGAGACGCAAAACGCCGTCGTAGGGATGATGGATCCTAAAAAAGGGCAAAGATGGAAGAAGGCGCAATTTTTGCTTAAATTGTAAAGACCAAATTGAAACACTAGAATTCCAAATGGTTAACCATTGCTTTAAAATGCGATTCCCCCGCCCCCTCCCCCCAAAAGATTTAATGTAATTCGGACATCGTTTCGTTTTCCCAACCGATTTGGCTGACCATGTCCAATATCGTTCTCTCAGTTCGCCCACTCGCCAAAGCATCGGCGCTTTGCTGTCGACCAAAGGGTCCTTCTAAATTACGCCAATTATTGTTTTGGTTTGGTGCGTCAATTCGGAATAAATTGCGGAAGGGAGAAAAAAGAGAAGAAAGGGCTTATTTGGTAGTTTGAAATTTTAGTTGCAGAATCCTATTAAAAATAAACCTTGAATTCCTGGTCCAAAGAATAACGAGCTAAAATTTCATAAGCTGCCTTTGAATGCTCGTGCCTTAGGCCCAACAATTCGGAAGTTCCATCAATAAAACTGTCAACATTGGCACCGGCCACCATTCGAAGTACGCGCTCGCCACCTGAAGTAAATTTGAAAATCTGAGTTTTTAATGTTTAACTTAGTCCTGTTGAATGGATGACCAGCCAATTACACGGTTATTTTTTGAATAATTTCAACCCATCCGATTATGTATTTCATTTTGCTTTCCCGTCAGTTGCCCCTTCATTATTTGTACAGCCCACCTGGATGACGGTTGACAAAACCGGAGATGTCATAGTGTCGACCAGCATAAGTGACAATCAGCGGGTGTTTATTCGTTTCCTCGCGTTTCATTGTCCCTCAATTCAATGGACAAACCAACGATCTTATTGTAAATAACAACAAATTTGTTATGGCAATAGATGGGAATGTTCTTCGGCGAAAAATCAAATGGGCAGAGAGGGGCGAGGGAACGGAGGGTGAAAAGTGATTTTGTAAGAGCTGAGTGATCGGAGGAGTTGTAATAGGGACGAAGGGAAGGTAAGGAACCGTTTAAAGGGACCAAAACTGCGAAATGAATGAATAATAATGCAGCAAAACAAAACGATGTGTACAGAGAAAGGGCGGACAACAGCAGCAAAGGCCCATCATAAGCAGCAGCGGCGGCGACTGTTAATGTGTTAAACTGCTGCTGTTACCGTAAAAAGGAAAGCTGTCAATGATAAGGAGGAAAAGAGAGAGAGAAAAGAGAGAGAGAGAGAGAGGGTCCCCTCTCTCTCTTTATCGATTCTTCCTTTTTTATTATTATTAATCAGAGTCACATTTTCAAAGTTTTGTCAAATGATTTTGAACAAAAAATAACAAAAAATTATCTATTTTTGGGGGAAGACCAAAGTAAAGAACGAGCGAAGAACAAAGAAATCATCAAAAAGAAAAGAAATGTTTGGAAAACACCAAAATTTAAGTAAAGAATATAAATCCGAATAGATTTGTATTAAATAGAAGGAAAAAGGCAAAGGATGGGTGGATAATGTAAATACAAAGTCCGAGAGAGCCGGCGGGGATTAATGCATATTTATTTATTTGCGAAAAACACGAAATTGCTGGGGGCTTGGGCAGAGTGAAGGAGGGGTGCATAAATCTGTCTAATCGAGTGGTGATCACGTCAGCAAAACCCGCACGAAAAAGCACACTGATCGCCCATGAAAAGGGGCACTGTTTGGCAGAGCGATTCGCTTTCCAAAACCCATCCTTAAAAAAGGGAGGGAGGGAAAGAGAGAAATGATCGATTGATTGGGGCAGAAAAGCATCCCAAACTGCCGCTGCTGGAGGGATACACATCAGGGATGGTGCCGGATTCCGGACCTTTTGGGGTCCGGATTCCGGACTTTTTTCGAAAAATTCCGGACTTTTCCGGAATTTTTTAATAGTACCCCGGGGAGAGGAAATATCGAATTTGGCAATCATGTGGTTTTGTGGTCCCGCCGGAAAAAAAGGTTAAAAATTCGGCAAGCATTTATTCGCGCCTTAAAAGAGACACTGATCACGAATCTGAACTCGGATTTTGAAAATAATTGATTTTTATCAATGATTTTTTTTGTCAAGTACTTGATTTTTTTCAAACTTTTCTCCTAAAAAGTTGTAAAAAGATATTATCAAAGGTTTTCGAGGTCACTGATCACGATTCTGACATCCATTTTGACCAATACCGAACCCCGGACCCGAATTCGAACAAAAAGTCGAACTTAATTTTTTCCAAAAATAGGTGGAATTTTAAGCGATTTTTGATTGAATATTGGCCAAAAACTTGCATTTTTAGTATAATTATTGATAAAAAAATGCTTAAAAAAGTCCTTTCGATCTAATAAATACGAATATATAATTAAAAAAAACAATAGACAAAAAATTAACATTTTAAAAAAGTAAGGCAAATTTGGGAAATTTTTTAAGAATATCGATTTTATTGATTGAAAAAAATTCCGGATTCCGGATTTTCCGGACCTTTTGGGGTCCGGAATTCAGGACTTTTTTGGGGGGGGGGTCCGGAATTCCGGACTTTCATTTTTGGCATCCGGCACCATCCCTGATATGTGTGTACCTAATCGGCTAAATTTGAATGAAAAAGTTAATCGCTTTGGCATTGTTTTTGTCCAACAATTTACCCTTATAAGCTTCAATTTATTCCTTTGCCCTAAAGGTTGTTTTAGTTTTGTAGCGTCACCGGCGAGCACAATCGACAATGGGAATAAAATAGGAATTTCCTCATTCTGCTGAAAGGGAACTAACTGATGTGACGATAGTGACCGAAACAATCCGTTAAATTCCTTTGAGAATTTGCATTGCCATCGAAATCTTTGCTAAGAGTGAAAATTCAATTTTGCCCACTTTTGCACGATCGGTGTCTGTCAATGCAATTACGTTCTCCGCCCTCCTCGCTTTGTTCTCCTCCCTTCAGCAGCAGCATTTGTCGATCTGCTGGCGATCCCTTTCTGATCGGAGAGTTTTGGCGGTCAATCGGTCTGCTAAACTGTCGAATGCCTGAAATGGGAATAAGCCATAAGACTGATCAGATAGTTAGTGTCTGCCACCTGCTGCTTTGTTTGTGACGCTAACCCTTCGCATAATCGCCCTCTGAATGATTGCGTCTGCCACCACTTTGACGCCAGCCCAAGTTTCACTAGCCGTGGGAATCAGCTGACCTTCGTCCAGGATGAAACCGTCCCAATCTGTGCCATTTTTCACTACCATTTAAATGCAAAAAAAAACAGACTTTTCTCATCCGGCCTCAACTCGAGCAGATAAACGAATTTGACATTGGCACTTTCTTTGGCCCAGTCTTCGCTGCCACCCGAGGCCGGGTATCTTTTTCAAAGTGATCATTTCCATTAGTTTTGTTTGATTCTCATCAGTGGTTGTCCGTTCGTTTGTTCGTAAATTCCCTTTTTTTTTTGTCGGTTTTTGGCCCCAACCAAATTAAGCCATTTTGAAAGTTCATTATTACAATGTGTTGGCACCGCTGCCAAGCACATATTTGGTGCCGTACAGCTTGCCCAACGCTGCCGTTGCCCTTTTGCCGACGGCGTACAAATCCTTCACATCGCCGGGGTAACTGTCGCTGGGAACAAAAAAAAACAGACGGTACGGTATGCACATTTAGTGATGAGAGAACTGACTGACCGTTTATGGCCGTAGGGATGGATCCAAATTTGGGAATAAGTGTGCAAAGTGATGAAGCCGTCGATGCGGCCACGATAACGGTTGGACAAAAGTGCGTCCCGAACTGATCTGAACAAAGCGTCAGGGAATTGAGTGATCTGTTCAAAAATGAATAGGGCGCGAGAGGGAAGAAAATGAGGGAATTGGAAAATGAAATGGCATTCAACAAAAAAGTCCAATTAAATAGAGACACCAATCAGCCAACGAATCATACATGCCCAATTGTCCATTTAATTTGTGACCATTTGTCCTTGCCTTGACTCCGGCTCCGAAAATGCATATGCTCCTTGGTAAATTTCGGAGCACGGGTCATCACTTGAGCCACTTTCTGAAAATAAAAACTTAAAAGTCCGTTCTGCTGAATTGACCTCTCTGAATTCGCAATAGCAATAAGTAAATAAAAACACCTTTAAAATGAAAGTCGAAATTTCTGTTCAGATCAACGCCCTTACAGCACCGATTTCGGCCCCATTGGTCGAGGACACAATGCGTCGGTGAACGATTTTTGCGCCAAAGACGGATCTGAACAATGGAATTGCCAAATGGGGGGGAAATGTGCCGATAAATGAGCGTACATTCGGATGGGTGGATGAACGCGTGTATTCATAGCCTAAAGGGATTTTTGAAATTGAAATGGATAAAATGCCAATAAAAACCGTCGGGATTCAGCAACGGCACAATTACCCAAGTGAGCTCATCAACCAGCCGAGTGACCTCAGCATCTTTGCCGTAACGAGAAGTAAGCTTCGAAATTAAGGAAGGGCAAACAATTCTTTCGTTTTTGATGCGATTGCTCACCAAATGGATGAAGTAAAGCGCAGTGTGAGGAGCGGCCCACTCAAAACAAAACAATTCGATCAGACTGCGCTTTTTTCTTTTGAAACGAATGTTTTCCTTTGCCCCCTCATTTGTCAGTCAACAGAGAAAATGCCCCAATTTCGTCTCATCCCCCGCCCCAGGCGCTTCCGTTTCACCCCCCCCCCCCCCCCCCCCCTCCCCAGGCACTTCCGTCTCATCCCCCAGACGCTTCCGTCTCATCACAGGCGCTTCCGTCTCACCCCCCCCCCCAAGCTGTTCCATCTCATCCCCACAGGTACTTCCGTCTCATCCCCATCCGCACCCTCGTCTCACTTCTCTTGCGTGGATACCCCCGTCTATCCAAAATGTGCGTTTCCGAAAGCCACGACTGCCGCCAATCTAGTCAATAGAGTCAAAAACTTTTAGGATTTCAACCCAATTTTGCACCTCGAGACCATCGATGCCTCGGCCTTCGTGAGTTTTACCGATGGTAATGAACTGAACAAGTTTGGGGTGGCGCCGGGCCAATGAACGCATCCACGCGACCATTTGGGCATATGAATTGTCTAAAATGATAAAAATACGGGATAATTTGGATCGAATTCCCTTACAGTGGTGAAAGTCGAATTTTGGCTCCCCATTCGCCGTTGCTGTCACTCGTCTCATCGGTTCGTCTGCCATGAAGCGGCTACTGATCAGGTCATTGCCCCGATCATTGCTGATCATCACTTTGTGTTCCCTTTGAATGATCAGTCTTTCCACGTCTTCGATGATCACCTTTTGGGAAGAGCATTCATTTATCGATTGACTGTTCATTTTCGATCAGAACAAACAGAATCTGACTGATTGTGAGCTGATCAGCAGCAGAGTGAGCTTACTCACTTCGGTGTGCATTCGATGCTTTTGCAAATATCGCCGAACAATTGGCACTTTGTCCGCCGGAAGCATCACATCGACGCTGGAGCCCAATCGGACGGGAGACGTCCAAAAGTTCAGCTGAAAATGGGCACACATTTTGCGTTTACATGCCTAAACTTTTGCCATATGACGAAATAGAATAATTAAAATTGGAATAAACTCCCAAGAGCGGCTATAGAAATTAATATATGTAAAACAAGACAATTTTAACATTTAATTCACTGTTTTAATTATTTTATTTTAACTATATTTTATTTTTCTTAAGCACATTAAGTGCACAATGTGCCTTTAGCTTGCTCGATAAATTAAAATTTAAATTAGTGCAAAACGGTGGGTAAAGTGAGAATTAAGGGATTGGTGTGAGGGACACTCTAATTAAATTATATTTTTTGCTAATTAATATCTATGGCCTGTTATTTTATTTTTGTTTATTTAAAATACTTTATAATTAGAGGGGGACTTTTTTTAGAGGGTCATATTTCTTGAAGCATCTCAAGGGGGCGTTTATTTTGGGGGTCATACTTCTAAAAGGGGGGGGGGGCTTTATTTGGGAAGTACGCGTAAATTGTTTCTCTCTTTACCTCCAAATCGGCGCCCTTCATTTCCAGCAACTCCAAAAGGTGAAGCTGTTCTCCCGTGTCGGGCTGTGCCCGGACGACTTTGAATTGTCGCGTCGTTGTCCCATTGTCGCCAAACTCTGCAGTTGCCATCGCATCCCATTGACCATCGTCCGCGAACAATTCATTTGGTGCACTCAAATCATTTTACATATTTTCCAAAATTAGAGCAATTTTAACTGCCGCTGGCACGCCATGTGGACAGAGGGGAAAAGGGAAGTGGATCAGATAATCTTGTTTTTCAATTATTTGGTTCGGTCCGAACTCCGACCATTCAGCGAATGTCCGACAAAATCATAACCTTTTTTCGACTCGACCAGACAAATACCAATGAAACTGATCAGTCAAAGTATTTTTGCGATTGAATTTTACACTTTGTCAAATTATCAGATTTGACTTAAAGGAACCATTTCACTGCCTAAATGTCCCATTCATTGCTAATTAGACATGGAGGAGTCCAACTGCCTTACACTTTGTTTTAAATTTAAGAAAAATTGACAAATTTTCACTAACGATGACGCAGAAGCGATGATTAATTGCATAAGGGAAGAAAACAGCAGCAAAGCGAATTGATATTTGGGTATTTGTGCTGGTGATAAGCGGTGGAGAAGTCGGCCAATCATTTGCCCTTCAAAAGTGAAAATATTTGAAGGGCACAAATCATTTTGATTGTCGTCGTTGTCATTGTCCACTTTCACTGTGTTCAGCAGCGTTCGCTTCTTTCTCATCGGTTGCCGTTGTTTCCACGTGTTTTGCAATTGACCGTAGCGAAGTAATTTTTGGGGGGCGGGGATTAAATTAGGGGTCAGCGGAAAGCAATGGGACTGAAGTGTCCAAATGGGAGGGACCAAAACAAGTGTCAAAAGAACGGACACTTTGATGAAGTATCAAAAACTTTCTGTCCCTTTTCGCGTTGTTTTGCCTTCTTCGGACTGTCGTTGTTCGCCCGCCCCTTTAGTCTGCAAATCAAATCCGAGCTCATCTGCTCCCCTGCGGCAACTGCGTAATATTCGACGGAGGAGCGACTTCCATTCCATCATTCACTCACCATGCAAAATAACATCATTCATTCATTTTTCATTCAGCCGCGACGGCTTTAGGCGATTGAAAGAATCAATGGAATGGAAATGATGATTGGAAATTGGTGAATGATTAAGAAAGAATTATGATATGCTTACTGATGCGGTGGTGACGGTAAAGGCAAAAATTAAAAAATGCGTGGGAAGGGAATTAATTGGATTAAGTCGAATCCAATTATGGGGGGAGGGAGGGATTTACAAAAAACGTGGGGGCGGAACGAACATTTATATCACACAAATGTACTTTTATAATTTGAAAGATAAAATAAAGCGAGATTAAATGGAGCTTTC
>JAKKIK010000019.1:0-75841 GCA_024500135.1 Heterodera carotae
GGCAACAACATTATGGATTGACAATTTTTCGAAAACTTTGTCAATTTCATCACTGATATTTTGACCTGTATGCTTTGAAAGAAATGAATTGACTGCCAAAACTTTGGAACAAAAAATAAAATTTTCGTCAATCCATGTGCCGGTTATGCTAAATAAATACCAAATTTTAGAACAGCCATTTAGTACAAAAATACCAAATGAGTGAATTCTCTCCCTTTGAATACTCATCCAATGTAATCGAAACAAATTGATTCAGTAGCACCGTGCGCAAAATTGAAAGACTTTCATCTGCTTTCTTTGGAATTTCCGCACGAATATCGTGGCGCGTTGGCATCTGAAATTATCATATTATTGTATGCAATAAACTATAAATAACCCAATTTATGCCATAATTTTTTGTTATGAGACGACGAAATAATGGAGATTCCGTCACAGAAAACGGAAGATTGTGTAAGGTCAAAAAATCAGTGATGTCGCTGGTTAACTCAATCTTTTTTGATTGCTTTAAAGTTGGGCATAGCATCTGCTGTATTGTTATGCTGGGCCTAAAATAAATTAAAAAACAATAATCACTCTAATACCTTATTACTTTTTAGAGGGTTGGGGTTGCTCTTCATTTGCTACTTCAGCATTTTTACGCTTTTTTGTTTTGGCATAATTTGTTGAGGAAAATTGCTGTCCATGTTTTTGAGACAGATGATTCCATAATTTCGATGTAGAACTGTCTTTTGAAATTGAAAATAACTGGGAACAATAATTGCAAGCAATTGTTTCCTTATTTTGTTTAAAATGGCTCCAAACTTCACTCATTGTTACTCTAAAAAAAATTTAAAAAACAAGAATTTTTAAATGTCTCCGATGTTTTTCTATCCATAATTTTTTATTTTTGAAAAACATTACATATAATCGTTGTTTTTTAAATGCAGTATGCCAAATTTTTAAAATCTTGAACGCAATTATAAAAATGAGAACCGAAACCGAGCAATTCGGTTAACCGAAACCGAACCGGTATCCGAAACCGAGCAATTCGGTTAACCGAAACCGAACCGGTATCCGAAACCGACCGATTCGGTTAACCGAACCGAAACCGATAACCGAAACCGAGCAATTCGGTTAACCGAACCGAAACCGATAACCGAAACCGAATTTTCTCGGTTTTTCGGTTCGGTTCGGTTCGGTTTCAAACCGACAACCCTATTCATCACAAATCATTCACTAAACACTGCACCAACACAAAGTACAACGCCTTAAGACCCATTGTACATACTTAGGGTGACCCATAAAAAACCAGCGTTTTTAAAAATCATATTTTTATTCTGAATCTGTGTTAGAGTTTCCAACAAAAAATGATTCCTTAGCTTAAATAAAGTGTTATCAAAGGTTTGGGAGCATTTTAACCGAATTCGTACCAATTCACTGATTTTGAGTCGAAAATTTGCTGAAAACCGGTCTCGAGGAAGATCTGTTTGGGCGTTGCCAGAGCCGTCTGGTTCTTATGTAGCCACTGATTTCCTTTACAGGGGTTATCGTATTAGACCAACGATTCATGCATAAAACGGGTTCGGTCCAAAAAAATTTCCTGATTGTGTGGCAAGCAACTTTTTAAAAAATGGCACCCAATTTTCCATTTTTTTGCTGGGCC
This sequence comes from Heterodera carotae, assembly GCA_024500135.1. Lineage (NCBI taxonomy): Eukaryota > Metazoa > Nematoda > Chromadorea > Rhabditida > Heteroderidae > Heterodera > Heterodera carotae. The sequence goes on from JAKKIK010000019.1 coordinate 1,643, forward strand.
CAAAACATGGGGTACGGCTCTACCCCGTCTGTGGTTAAGACAATTTTTGTGGAGGAGAAGACCAACGGTGGTTTTTGATGGTCTAGGTTCTAGCAAACAATTTTCATGTGCTTTTGGTTCGATTGTTTTCGATTGCAAGAAGTACAGCTTCAGAATCTATCGAGAACGGTTTCCCGAATCCACCTTCGGCTAAGGACTGTTATCCCATTTCTTAAACTTATAAACGTTTTTTGAGCTATTGTTTTATTCACAAACCCTACCACACTGCTTGGTCGGTATTTCGTGTTTTTTCCTATGCTAAGTGCCAAGTTAGAATTCTCGAAACAATCACTCTCAAGCTTGCGCCTTTGGGTAGCCTTTTTCAAAAATTCTTAAAAAATCGAATAATAGCTTTTAAATATTGATTCCCTCATGATTAGAATCAGAAAAAAATACTATCAATGATATATAGAACTTAGCGATTGATCAAGATACAAGCAAGAAATATGATTTTGAATTTTGCGATTTTAAAAACGCTGGTTTTTTATGGGTCACCCTAAGTATATAAAGTTATGTCAATAGATAAGATTTGAATAAGGATTTATCAAAAATCTTAACATTTGCACGAAATTCATGGTTTGCGTCCCATCCTGGTTTATGCCTCCCATCCGGGTTTTTGAGCCTCAATACTTTTTTAAGCTTCTTGTCCGGGTTTTTGCGCACCACTACTTTTTATGCATCACATAAATAGCTTAAACAGTACATTTTAACAAACAAAATCAATCAAAAAAAATCAAACAGGTATGCAAGAGGAATTGCTGAAAGTTTTTTGGTTTAAGTTGTACGACGAAATCTATACGAAAAAAAACAATATTATAAAGTCTGGAGTTGGGCTTGTTTTAATTTAGCTATGTTTATGGCATTTAGCTGTTTGTACACAAATTTTTAACATTTAACGTCAACCTATTTTTTTTTGATTGGATCTTTTTGGTAAATATGAGCAAATCAATATTTTCTACTTGAATTTGAATGACAAATACGTTAATTCTGTCGGATTTCCCTCTACTCGAATTTGGTCATTAAACTACTAATTTTAATTGTATATGCAGCCAAAATATTCAGTATAAAAACATAAAATAAATTAATTGATGAACAACCAGCAAATAGTAATTTAAATAACGGAAAAAAATATTTGTTGGAAATAAAGATATTTTAGTGCAAAAACATCGCCATTGCTGTGTATCCTAAAAAAAACTTTGGTTATATTTAATATAGGATTAAATTATTACCCGAGCATACTCTCTAAATTAAATCTTTTCCAAAATGTCTCGTACCATAACAAGTAATATATTCTACCTATTTAAAATAAATGTTTCATTAATATATTAAGTTGCAATCCAAAATCCTATGTTTGTACAAATGTTATTTTTACAAAATAATCATTATTAAGAAAAAAAACTATTATTTTAATAATAAATATTAAATTGAACGCATTACTAAAAGTTCACATTGAATTAAATAAAAGCTATTAATTAATTAACAGCTGGTTCAATTAAAAATGAAATACATTCAGACTATAGCGAAAACCCTGTGAAAAAATATCAAGAAAAAAAGAAACCTGAAAAATTAAACATTAATTAGAAAAAACATTGTTGAATGCGATGCTTTCTACATCGAGGGCACAGTTGGCACTGACAATGTCCCGGCACATTCCCGCAGATATAGCCCCCTTTCGCCCATTTATACACCATCTTCGCATATATTTACCCACGTGTAACCATATCATAGCCAATCGTAAAAAACAAGTATTAATTAAACAATGAACATCTAAAAATGTAAAAAAGTAATATTCACATTAAATTCGGATCACATACAAAATCCACAACACATATATATTCACATCACACAACCTTTCTTAATAATATAAATCTCATATAATTTAAAAGGATAAAGCTACAGTCATAAGTAAAAATTCTCTAATACGAAGAACATTTATTTAAATTGGTATCAAGTATTTAAAAAAACAAACGCTGCAATTTCTTCTTAGAATTTTGCGACAAATAAGCTTTTTTTGAAACTGAAGATAAAAATTAAATGAAATTTATTTTAATGTATGATACAAATTTTTAAAAATAATAAAAATAAAAAATCTTTATTTTTTGAAAAAATAAAAACCTCTATGAGCATCTTAAAATTAATTTAGCAGTCGATTATTGTTTTGCATGCATTGAACAGGGTCACAACTTGGGTTAATTGATAAAAAAGAAGTGGTTATTTTTAAATTTATAAAAAATCATCCATAATCGAATTAACTATAAGCTAATTTATTTTAAAATTAATATATTGAATAAACATTTAAATTATTTAACTTAACTTATTGCAATGGAATAATTAGAAGAGGAATTAAGACTTTTTCCCTAAATAAATTAGACATTACTACTTAAAAAATCAACGCACAAATAAATCAATTCGGTACTCAAGATATAAAATCAATAGTAAAAAGAAAAATAAAACCAAACTAGGACCCGGACTTGCGACTTTTTCCTTTGCATAAAAATAACCATATACGAAAAAAAATTGTTCACATTAAAATGTATAGGATCAAACTTAGTTTACACTAAATATAAAAATAATAATTTTATTTTCTTAATAAACGCTTTAAAAAAATTTAACTCATTAATCTTTCAATGAAATGAAGTTAAAAAGCTACTATTTTCTTTAAATTTATATTATTTGTTATACCAAGAGCTATTTTTCTATTCTCAATATAGACAAAGAAACATAATAGCCACGAAGTTATTATATCACGCAGCATGTGTATTCTCAGTTGCAGTCCAAGTGCAAAAGTCTTTTAAAAAAATCATAATTAAGAATATTTAATACTATCTGCACATTAAATGGAGAAAGAAAAACAAAAACCAAGCCCTATAAAACGACAAAAATAATCAAAAAACTAAATAAAAGTAAAAATTATGACTAGCCTCGAAAAAGCTCAACCAAAATCAAAATAGAAGAAAAAATTTTCAAAGATTGACGAAACAAAAAGCAGCCTAGAATAATAATTACTTTGTTTAAAAACCTTTTTAAGTGGAATGTAAACATTAAATAAGTGCTCCACTGCAACAAAAAGCTATCTTTATGACAAAAAAAATAATTTAAAGTATGTGTGATGATTCATAGTATTCTGTTTTTATAACCCTGACAAAAGCTAAATATTTGAATATTTATGAAAGAAGCGAAGAGCAGTTTGGATATTGTGTATGCTTTGAAGACACTACTAACCCATTATTTGTTCATGTCAATTCAAGTTTCTTAATTGAATCCAAAGCGAAATAAATGAATTGTTTAAAAATTTATTCAAAAAAATACGGTTAAAATTTACTTTATAATAACCCGAACACAGATTAATTCAAAAAAACTCTCGACCGCAAGAATTGATAAAACTACATGATTATTAAAATGAGACATTAAAAGCCAAAAACTGCCAAAAGGCAATTAAAAGTATTTTTTTGTTGGAAAAATATCCAAATTAAATAAGTGAAAATTGATTACTATAATCTGGTAAAACTAAACATGTTTTTATAAATATTCGTGCCGAATTGCTATTTTTTAAAAACATATTTATAAAAAATATTTGCTTCGCCAAGAGTCTCTTAATTGACTTGACGGATCAGCATGCTCAAATTCAATAACAATAAAACAACATCAATAATCTTTTTCTAGCAAGAATTTGGCTCAATTCTTTACTGAAACATTTAATATAAAATTAGGTAAGAAGCCTTAAAATTCCACTTGTTGAAAAACATAATTTATCATTGGTTTTTAAGATTGGTTAGTGTATTAAAAGGAACTATTTTATAATTTTTAGTAGGATATTTAAAAGGATTTTGTTATTTTTGAATTTTTTTTTATATAATCGTTTCTTTTATATATTTGGCCAAGTCGTTGTAGAGGTTGTCGGTGCAGAATTTCATTCCAAATTGTAAAAGCTAATCTTTCATATGATTTCGTTTTTTTAGTACGCTTTTAGTTTTCACAACGCAATTTAGAATTGATTTTATTCTAATTTAAGAAATAATTTTTGGCGCTGTATAATTAACTTTATTCTTGTAGCGACACAATGCTAGATCCCAATTGAAGTGCTCCTCTTTATTCTTGTAGAATCGACAATCATCATTTTGACATTTATTTATGATATGTATTGTAATTTTTGTTAAATAAATTTATTTAAATCTACAAAAAAATTCATTTTTTGAAATTTTTCTATATTAATTTTACATTGATTTTCAAAGACATATTTCCGAAAATAATGTTTCCTTTTTTGAAATATATTTATTAATATGGACATAGTTCATCGACGCTGAGGAATTCATCTTGCATATTCGCACGACTTGCGTCTGAAATGTAAGCCTTTTATGAATTGCATTAATTTTGTTGAAGTTGTTGATTCGGCTCTATTCATTTTGCTTTTTTTTCAAGGATATATTAAAAATATTACTCAGCGATTACTGGGCAATTAATTCATCTATTTTCCTTTTTTTAAATTCAATTACATGAACTTGTACTCATGTTATCGGATACCCATATTAATTAAATTGGTTCGTTATTTCAATTATTAAATTTCTGTCAATGTTTATTTAAAGAATAATCAATAATATCAAATTTTGCCACTACATTTTTTATTATATATTTTTTTGTTATTTTATTCGTTCACATATAATAAAGATTTTAAATATTTTTCTTTTGCTCAGATTTCTTATCATTTTCTTTTATTTACGTGAAATTATTTATAAGTATTTTGTCGTTCTCCCGGCTATTCTTGCGAAAAAGCTAACCCTTGTTTCCGCGATGTTCTTTCTGTGGTGTGCATCGTCCCATAAATGAATTTTCAATTTAAAATATTTCCAATCATCGGCATGAATTTTATTAAAGAATAATAATTTATGAGAGTTTGCCAAGAAACGTTTCCTCATCCAAACTTAGGACGATATTTGGCGAGACCATTTTAAAAAGAATCCTGAGTCTGTTCTTTCATATGGTTCCATTTATTTCAGTCCTTTTAGTTTTTACAGACAATTTTCAATAAATTTTATTTAATTTAAGACAGTAAAATTCGTTATTCTTTATAATTTTTGAAGACTAATTTTTTTATTTAATTTAAAATTCTTCATTATTATAGGACATTCGAAAGTTTTATTCGTAGTTTGGGGGAGGAATAATTTATGTTATAACACATAAAATTGATTTTCAGCGTATAATCTTAGATTGATACCTAGGAAGGCGATTCAAAAAACCTTATAATTTTAATTATTTAATTATTGAGGCCATTTGTTCGGTATTATTACCGAATTTTAGAAATGGAATGCTATTATTTCGTTGATCTATTTTCTTATTTTTGGATATAAGCATACTTTTGTTTTTTTTCTGCGATGTCGAGAACTTCAACTATTTGGTCGGCAAGGCTACCGTTTGATAGACTTTTCATGATACAAATTTTTTAGTTGTGATAAATAAATTTCGTTGAGAAAAATTAGAATTTGCGCATTTGTAACCGTAAGTGCTTCGACTCTTTAACAGAAATTTAAATTATTTTATTGCCTATCACCAATAATCTTTAGTTATTTTTAGTTTAAAAACAAAACTATTAATCTGTTTTATTTTTATTTTTGACCTTCTTCGTGTTAATATATTTTTTCATCGCTTACCACATCCAATTTGAAACGACTTTTTGAAGATGAATAAAAAAACCATCAATTCTTCTGACTTGTAAAAAATAATTTATGTAAAATTACATTAAATATCGCAGTAAATTAATTTATAATTTAATCAGAAGTGTATTCATAAAATCTATTGGTTTTAAGATTATGTTATTAATTTAAAATCAAAGGTATCTTTTACATTTACTTGTTAATTGTTTGTATCCAATTAGGTGCTTGCCAAATTGTATTAAAAATTTAATGCAATTTATTTTGCCAAATAAACTTACAAATTTACCGATAAAGAGCAGGGATGGATCTCGTCTCGCATTTGCTGACAATGATGCCACCGTCATGAAAAAATTCACTGAAATAAATAATATATTATTATGAGCATAATAATTTAGATTTTACCCGGACCGTATTATCTCAGTAGCAATTCAACTGGCGAAAATTCTTTAAATTTACTTACATGAAATTGCTAGGCTTTTCTTATATTTTATACAAAATTTTTTAAGTTGTTTTTTGGTTAAGTTTTTAATATTTTTTTAGCTGAATCTTATTGAATTGTTAATTGTAGTATTTTTCAATTAAGCATTGGATTTTTTTTAATTACTCAGCTTGTGTTTGTGAATTATTCTTGCGCAATTTGTAAAATCAGGATTTGAGTGTTGTAGAAAAACTTGAGAATAAATTTGGAACCGAAAAGTTTTTTTTACCTTCGGTAGCCAAATTCAACCATAAAATACTAAAAGAAAATTCAATATTTAATTTCAAACATCAGTTATGTATTGATTCAGAGATGGAGATGGTTATGAGCAAAGAGCGCACTGAGCTCATTTCGTTGATTTTTTGTGTTTTTTTATATATTAAAAAAGCAATAAAATAATGTTATTTTACTTGATATTAGAATCATCATTAAAATTTTTTTGTAAATATTGGTCAGTTAAAATAAACTAAACCTTACCAACTTGAATACTTAAATACATGTTAAAGTTGTTATTTTTGTTTTTTATTTATTAGCTTTATTCTTAAGCGCAAGTGCATAACTTGGTTGTTTTTTTTATTCGATGGCTTTATGATTCGGCGATATTGCATTGGCTTTAGGGTTTTTCTTATTTGAATAGTTTGACCAATCTTTCAAACACTCCAACATTCTTGAGAATGATTGATTTATTTCTATAATTTTTTTATTTGTTGTTTTGTTGGAACATCTGTCCAATAGAATAATTATAAATTATCTATTCTTATTTAACATGATCTTTAACTAAATTCTTTTAAGTGGTAATGGTTAAAGTAATGTCATTATTTCTTGGTGATTTAAATTCCTATAGTATTAGTTTGCTTAGTTTAAGCGTCCGAATTTACTAATTGTTGAATAAAGTAATTTTTAATTATAAATTTACTAATTCCAATTTGGCTTTAAGGGAATAAACTTTTTGTCTAGTATTTAATTTTAGGTAATTTGCTTAAAACAGTGGCTGTGATTATTTCCTATTCGGTATTAATATGATAATATTTAAAGGTCGAACATGTAGATTTCCTTGCGACATTGTACACTACTTGAACGATCGCTTAAATTCAGAATTAATTTTTCAAGAAACGTATAAAAATATTTATTTTTTAATTAATTGCAGGTTAAATTGTTTGTGAAGCGTTTAAGTTAAATTGTTGCTTTTCCAATTGTTTTAGGCAAAATCCTTTTAAAAAAGCATTAATTTATTGGTTTGAAGTGTAGTTTTCTATTAAAAATTATTTAATTTCTGGTTATTACTTAGTAAAAGCGTGAAATTAAGTAACATTTTCTATTTCGTTAAAGATTGTTGACAGTGAAGCGTTAAGTTAAGCTGAATTAAATATTATCATATTTATTATTCATTATTCGCGACCCCACCCACCGTAAGTGTTGAGTTTTGCCCACAGTCATGTTTATTTTTTTTGATCAAATAAGAATCTCAAAAAGTCATGTAGCGCCGTGTTACACAAAAGTTTTAACTTCAACAAATTTTGTTATTTGATATTTAGTCAACAAATTTTTTATCTGTCGTACAATAGTCCTTTTTAATGCTTGAACCAGCAATTTACATTTATATATTAATTTGTAGACATTATTTACTTACAAAATTTTTTACTGCTAAATTATATTTTACTTAATAAAATTTTAATCCGTTTCAAAATTGCTGTATGGTTTAATTTGAATCTAAAATGATATTAATTCTTTAATGTGCTTTACAGTCTCTAATTCATTTATGAAGGCTTCGCTAGACTGATGTAAAGGTTAAAATGAAAACATTTAAACTTTTACAGATTGAGTTTTCGGTGATTTTGTTTATATGGTAATAATATTTATTTGTTTCTTTCTATGAATTTTCTTGTATTTTTAAATTCAACGGGATTTATAAGAAAAAGCACACTTTTTGGGATACGTTATGCAGTTATTTTTTTTATTTTTGGCATATAATTTTTGAAGGTTATTTTTATTGCTTTTTAATAGCCTTACTAATAATAAGCAATTTTTTTTAATTAGCTTTTTCTATTTCACTGTTAGAGGATATAAGAATTGCTCATCGTTTTTTATGTTAATGGCGCAATCAGAAAAGAATTCTTGTAAGAGATTTATTAAGTATATTTTAGCTATTTTGTTTAGACTTGAATTGCAACAAAAATTGGATATATCTTAAATTTTTAAATTTAGGATTGTTCGCTTTAGATTTTTTTAAATAAATTTTCGACACGCAGATGTGAAACTGTCATTTGTCCAAACTCCTTTCGAAACGACGCAAAGGCAGCAACTCGATCATTTGGATTTTGTTTTTAGAGTTTCAACAAATAATTATTTGACTGTTCATTCTGGGTTGCGGTTCGGCGTGTATGATAAAAGTGGTATTTCTTTTCAGCTAAAATTGCAAATTTATTTAATTAAGAGTTTTTCCTTCTTTAATAATTTTATTGAAATGTTGAGTATTTTATCGTCAAATTCATTCATAGTCTCATTTAATTTTTTTTTTTTTTTTGTTGAAATTATAATTATCTGACTAAGCTTAAATTTTTTTTATAATTTATCAAAAGCATCAAAAGAACTATTTTTGCAGGATCATGAATGGTCGCTGCGGACTAACATTAATATTTTGTCTTGGTTAGTTGAAATATTTTTTTGCTTAGAGGAGGAGGCCTCCTCGCCCTCGGCGGGATTACAAATAACGACTCTTGATTGATAGGTTTACATTGACCCTGTTATTATAATGATATGAATAATTTACAGCACTTTTGTTACCTTAATGGTTTTTTATGCCTTTTTCTTCTAGTTATTTTATGGTTGGGTTTAAAAAATTTTACTTGGGTGCTTAGCTTTCGATCAGAAGCGGCTTGATCGATTTTTTTAATCTCTTTGTTTTTTTGTATGCTCTCGTCCTCATGGGATCAATATGTCAATTCAGATACCATTTTATCATTATTTTTAATCATTGTTTTCTATCTTTTACGCATACTTTTATTGGAGCATTTTAATTTTTTTTCTCGGTTTATTTTAAAATAAGATGCTCTTTTGATTTTTTATCATCATTTCTATATCAAAATAATTTTATATGCTATCGAATAATTACATACATATAGTGTCACAAGACTTTTACACTATTATTAAATATAATTTACCTAGTGTATATTTATATTTATGTATATATTATCTGGTTAATTAATAATAGGTAATTTCAGCTGTTATCTATTTTTAATGTTCAATTTATGAAAATAAAATATTTTTCTCAAAAAATACAATTCGTTTTTATTTCTGAGTATGATTGAGCGGTACCGTACTTTTCTTAAAATCGGTACCAAACTTTAAACTTTTCTCAAATAGTTCAAAAGTTTCATCCAAATTCTCCATCATTAGAGATATATTTTTGGTATCACTTGTTACCGGTTTCAAAAATCAGTAACGGTAATTTGGTACCGGGGTCATCGGTAGTACCAGACCGTACCGGTGTCGCTCAATCATATTTTTAACAAATTTCTTGTCATTTTAACTGGACAATTAATATTGTATAGAGTATAATTTTTGTTTTAATACCAATTTTTTATTTAAAATGTGTTATTTTGAAATTATGTTTATTAATATTTATATTTAACCGAAAAACTGAAACTCACTTTTTGAGACGTTTCTCGCCGAATTTGAGCTGAGGCGCGAGAGCTATGAAGTCCTTAGAGTTGAGCCGACGGCTGGAGAAAAATAATAAACTAATAGAAAAAATATGCTATTATAATTTATTTTTATAACTAAGAGTTTCGTTTAAATTTACAAATTTTTAGTTTTATTAGGCTTTCGCAATTTTTATAAATAATGAAGGTATTAAGCTTGATTTTTTTGCTGCAAGGTACACCCACCAGCTTATCTCAGTAATTTATTAGCAATAACAAATTAGGTTGATTATTCAATTTTAAATTATTGTTATTGTATAATTCTAGCGTCGCGTTGATAATAATTTCTGCATTGATGTTGGCCTCCTTGGTTTTAGTGTTTTAAAGTATATTTAATTAATTTGAAAGTATTCTTTATAATTTTTATACATTTTTTGCTAACTTAGAATTTACCCATATTTGAAATTCTTAATGGGTGCAATTATTTTTAGGGATTTATGGTTGAAACTTGGATGGATCTATTTGATGTGTTGTGTGTGTATATTTTTTACTTTTTTCTGTTTATATCGTATTTTCCCATTCATTTTCAAATTAAAACGGATGAATTGTCTTTTGGACGGTTTGGGTGTAATATGGAATATCCGTGGAATTGTTTTTAAGTTGAATAAGTTATATATTTTATCTCGTCATTATTACTTCGAAATTACCCCATTTTTATTGGGCAAAATTAATAATAGTTATCACATTTCAGTTACCTTTTAGTTCGTCTACCAATTTTTAGAAAAAAATTTCACTGTAGTATGTATAATGGAAAGAGTTTTAATTTTATTTTTTCTCGTACGTCATTTCTATCAATTATTGGTTCCAGTCGAGGACACAGAACCGATCATTTGTTCATGCGTAATCAGCTTTAAGTGTAATGAATAGTCGATTTATTATACATATACGGTACAATAATTTGTATTCACTTTTACACTAAAGTATTCGATTTGTTTTTGTTACCTTACAATTGAGGAGTCAATGTGATCCAAAGAGGAGTCAATGTGATCCAAATCGGTAAAAAAGTACGCTTGGTTTTTTATTTAATCAATTTATTATTTTTTATAAGACTTATTTAAGACATAAAGACAAATTTATTTGGTTAAAACTAAGATTATGTTTAAAAAATCATATTCTTTTATAATGAAAATTAATTTTGAATGCCAATTTGTCAGTGTACATACGATAGTAATTTTTAACTTTTACGTAATTTTCTAAACTTATATTTTGTATTTTACCATAAGATTTATATTTTAAATTTAGTTAATTTTTCAGTTTTTTTGATAAATTTCAAATTAAAAACATACACAATTCAAAACGTACTGAGAATATTAAAATACTGCGCAACTATCAACCATCAAAATTGCCATCAACTGAAAAGGCACACGTTCGGCCCAAGTAGATTTGATCATCGTTCCGAATGCCAACAATGATATTGTTTATTTACCGTATTTACGGAATATTCCATTCTATTAATATGAAACTTGAAATGCAATGTTTTCCAAGGCACTATTTAATCATAAGAATATTTAAATATTTCATTGATCTTAAATGTATAATTTTCAACATTCCGTCAGAATAATGTAATTGAATAATTATTTTGAATTGCATTGCAAGTTTTGCGTTATCTTAACATTTTTGATTCTCCGGCACCATTATTTAATATGATATATAAATTTTTTATAACAATCCAACAAATATTTTACACCGCGTTATTCCACCGAGGATCAGACCATTTTCTTTGGCTTGCTTCTTTTATGGGTGGTAGTAAATGAGAATTACAAATTTTTAAATGTACAAATGTCTTTGTTTATCAATTTAAATAAATTTAATGCAAGCGTTATATTAATAAAGTTTTTTGATTGATGTTCAATTTTTTTGGAAAATTGATTTTAATTTTGTCATTGTATGGTTTTCTCATCATTCGTATTATTCTTTTATTCAGTTACATAAGGCGGCCGCAATACATGGCATTATACCTCCTAAAGGTTAATATACCAAGTCAAAATTTTATAATTCACTCAATCTAGTAAAGGTTTTACATTAAGAAGATAAACCGCAACGAATACTTTCTAAATCTTAGTGAAAATTAATTAATATTCGGCTTAAGAATAAATAATTGATTTAAGATTTCTACAATAAACATGATAAAATTACTTTTAACCTATTTCAAAGCTTTAGATAAAAATATTCGTTTTTGAAAATTCTTTATGTTTTTCAAATTAAGTAGTCAGTTCTTTTGTTTCAACGTACGTTATCTATATTTTTCAGACTACACATTTTTCGTGACATGGGTATTCCCTGCAAAAACTTAAGATTAATGATCCCAAGTAATTATTTGAACAGATATACAAAATCATTTTTGCAATGTTTTAAAATTTCAAAAAACTTGTAAGTCTAATAAGGTAGAAGACATTGAATACTTGGTCTAAATCAAAAAAAATAAATAAGAAATTTATGCTAAGAAAATGAAAAATAAAGTATTAAATCTTATATAAAATTATTCCCAATAAATCTATTATTCTCCGTGTTAGCAATGTGCAAGTTACAAAGCAAAAATACAACAAAACAAAATTAAAACTGGGCCACTAAAGACGAATACAGTGCTTTTTGACAGACATGGAGTAAGACATACTGAAACCAGAAACTAAGTACGGGATTCGGTTCTACACCGTATTTCGAAAAAGTCTGTAAAATTTCAGGTTTTATGTTCATATGAACATGATCAAAACATTGAACAAACACTTAAGCTGATTTCAAACTTCGAAAAAGTTTTTTGAATGTTTTTGGAATGTTCGGATAACATTGAACCGAAAATTGTCTCTTTTTTTGGCTTATTAGACATAATGTCCATTAGACATTTTGACCGTTGGACAAATTTTGGGCATTTTGACCGGGAGCCAAATTGAACGGTAATGGCGCAAAAGGAAATGTTCAATTTATTTTCAGTACACGAAAAACTTAATATTAAAATAATTAAAAAATCATCAGCAATTCAACAAAATAAAGGCAATGAGAAAACAACATTTTCACACAAAATGAGAAAAACTGAGACAAATATTTTGGGATACCCATACCAACCCATTTACGGGAATTTCAGCTATTGTCAACAGCACATCATAATAATTAAAAATAATATCAGAATGTTCTAATCAACTTTATCGCTAGTCTATAAATGGATTAGATGTTATGGCAGTGTCGACCGAGCCCAAGTTTTGTGTTTATGTTGTAATAACGCGAAAATAAAGTTTCTTTCACTGAATTAAAAAATATATAAAAATGCTGTCCTTATCAATAAAACACGGTGAAAAATAACAAAAACACTATTTTAAACAAAAAAATTTTGTTTTATCAAGTAATTCAAGACAATGATATATAGGTGAGATAATCAGCAACATGAAATAATTATGATGTATACGAAAAAAAGTAAAAAACGGAATAATGATATTATTTTTTTTGTAAATTATGAATTTTATGTAATTGAGACAAAATAGAGAATTTATTATACTCAAAAAAATTTTCTTTCATTTGAAAGGAATAAATTTAAAAAACCCGATGATTAAAAAATAAACAATTTGGATATAAATATTAGTTACTATAATACATTATAATTCTAAAAAGTCTAAAGAATTTATTTACCTAAAATAAGGAATTACTGTAATTTAATTTATTGATAAAATTAATAAAAATTAATTTTGAATACTGTATATGCCATATATTAATGTGAGACGTTTTGGAAAAGTAATTTAGACTAAATAAATAAACAAACAACTATTTCAATTCAAAATAAATGCTCAATTTAATATGGCCCTAAAAATACGTTATTTGGTCGTTGAGGTCAAAGCCAGCAAGCTGATCATTTGCGGTCACGACTTGCCTCTGAGTGTGCCGAGGTTTATGACCTTGTGCTTTTGTCGAAGCCAATATTGAGGTACACTAATTAGATCCCATCGAATTACTATAAAAATATTTAAATCCATGGGACCTCATGATAAAATAAATAATAGTTTTGAAAAATAAGCATTTATGACCAAGGCAAATTTAAACAATCGAAAAATTACTTCAGCGTAAAAGACAAAACTAAATTTCGTTTCAAGAATTAATCTATATAAAAAATACTAAAATTAAATATATTTGTAAGCTCCCAATCGTATGTCTTTTGTCATATTTTACACAATAACTAGATTGAATGAAAATTGAGCCAATAGAAAATTTTGACAAAATTATAAAAATAAATTTCGTATTATTATAACAAATTAGTGGCAAGAAATTTGTAACTAATAATGATTAAAATAAAAAAAGTACCGAAAAGTTAAGATACCAAAATGCTGATATAATTTTCTAATTTTAATTGAGATTTTACATATTATATTCTAGCAATAAAACAGAAAAGCTTACAGGTTATTCATTTCCAATAAAAATACAAACACATTAAGACACAACCATGATATATACGTACTTGTATTCGAGATACGATTAAACAAAATATCAAGTTTTAATAATTAATATATTTTTGGATATAAAACAGAAAAGCTTATATGTATTTCATTCCCAACTAAAATAGAAACCCAGCGAAATTGAAACGAGCACATTATGAGACCGTTTATTTATTGTTTAATTTTCTCTAATTTTATTTACATAATTAGAAAATTTGATAATTACAGTCTTCTTAGCCGTAACTCACACTACTGAACAATTAACCGATTACCAAATGATGAAACAAGAAATAATAAATGAACGAATTATAAAATTTATATGGCATGGATAAAATTTTTAATTAAAAATTATGAAAACCTAAATCAATCAAAAATAAATAATTAATTTAATAAATTGATAACTTAAACTCGCTGTGCTCTCATTCATAAGCTTAAAAGAGAAAGGAATTTTTACAAAACATAAATTCAAAAATTTATAGAGACTTAAAAAAAATTAATAACACCCAAATTTATATCATTTAATAAATAATAATAGATTAAAAAAAACCAAATTTACGATCATTATATTACAAAGAATTCCTTCATTGCAGTCATAGAAATTTTAATAAACTAATTTATTAAGCAATAAAAATTTAAGTAAAGATTGGACATCTAGAAACAGTGAGATGAAATATTTGCATTTTTCCCCATGCATTTATTGTTCCCATCAACAATGCCGTCGGAAAAAAACCCGGAGCCAATACAAATAAATTGAATCTGCTCCAGACGCTCCTGGAAAAGGAATCAGCAGCGCAGATTTCGGGAATTCGCTTTGAAAAGCGAAATTATGACGTGGCTAAGAAGCTATTGTAAGACACCTACGGAGACAAAGGTGAATATGTTGGCAACTGCATTCGGTGCTTATTATGCAACAGGATTATTGGGATTTAATTCTTGTCATTATGACTCGCTTAATGCTAGAGTTTAAAAAAACATTAAAGTAAGATTTTACTAAGGGCAGGACAAAAGATGGAGAAATACGCATATTACCGACCAAAACCAAAATTGACTTATTATGCAATACAAAACACGTTCGCGAAATATACCCCACATGAAATAGCTTGTTATTATAAAAATTATTCAAATAAAAAATATTGAGGCTGTTATAAAGTGAAAAAATTAATTTAATAAAATAATAACTATATTCCGTGCGGAATATTCTGTTCAATATTTAGTCGAATGCGTGACATTTTAGGGCATAAAAAATGATAATTGAAATGGTAATGATCAAAATTACTTTATTATAAAATTTAATGGGATTTAGAAACAAATAATGATGAAAGTTGCATACGAGTGGAATATAAATATATCTATTTTAAAACACTAATTACAATATCAACATCAGCAGATGGTTAAAATAAAAAAATGGTATCAGGCCAAAGAAGATGAAGGCTAAAGCGGCCAAAAGCAAAAAACAAAGTGATCAGTTTCATTTATATTAAAAGCGAAAGAAACTCAAGAACTGGAGTCCAAAAAATCAATGGATAAAAACTTCCATTCTTTATTCATATTTACATAATTTGGAAAACTTGGTCTCAGTTTCTAAGATTACTTAAATTGTAGAATCTTTTATATTTAAAGATTATTTAAAGTTAAGATTATTATTTTCTAAAAGTAATTGCTTTATTTTTGGTAAATCAAAAAGATTCAATTTTATCTTCTCACGGATATTATGATGCCATTTTGTTTATAGGTAAAGTTTTGTTACTTTTTATAATTTTTTTTTGCAGATAACCTACGCGCACGATCTAATTTATTGATCACGTAGCGTTTCTTTATTTTTACAAATAGTCAATGGAATTTAAAAATATTTTTTTTACTTTCCAGTAGTAAATGACCACTCTACAAACAATAACTAGTTTCTCCGCATAAGGATTTGATAAATAACATTGAAAAAATTGTTTATGAAATATTTTTTAATTACTCTTAACGTATCAGAATAAACAAAAATTGCTCGACTTTTGAGGTACTTGTTTTTACTTATATTTTGAGTTAATCCTATTATTTTCGTTTAATTCAGTTAGGTCTTGGATGATTTAGTTATTTGTTAATTTTCATTAATTAAACGGCCACAGATTTTTATTAGTATTTATTATGTTTAACCAATATGAAAATGTAAAATTTCTTATGAAAAGGTTAGGTTTAACAGTTCGTATCAGTGATAAAACAGTGCATTAGTAAGATACTTTGGTATATTTTTCCTTTATCTTGTCATCCCAAAACCGGGTCGGGACCAACTCTCCTTTTCAATAGAAAAAGTCCTGATCGTTATCATTCATATTCAGATTTGCCATTGCAATTTAAGTAAATTGTATATGGATTTTTAATAGTTTAATCTCACCAAAATTTTAGCAGTTTTTCATTTACGAATCATTTTCATTTTTTTTATTACTCGAAATTACAAGCATTATTTTGTCTTAAGTATTTAATTATTTTAATAATTTAGTTACTCAAGTACAAAAGACTGAATTCTCAGGCTGGGGTCTTCATTTCACACCATATAATTTATAAATCTAACCCAAATAATTACTATTGTTATAAACACTAAGATCAAGTATTTAGCAAAAAAAAGGAAAATTTGAGCAATATTATTTTTTAACAATTTAATAAAAAAAAATCAAAAAAGGCTTTTTTAAAGTTTTGACTGCAAAAAAATGATGTTATTGTAATATCCCGAATTAATTTTTTTTAAATATAACTCTACTATCTTCATCTATACCACCTCAAATTCAAACATATCTTCATATTAAATTCTATATTCTAATATAATTAAAATTTTATTTATGAAAAGAGGTGCCGAAATGAAGGAAGAATGTTGGGCCGATACCAAGACAGCCTCACATCTGACAACAAAAAATAAGATAAAGCGTTATAAAAATTATTTTATATAAAAATACACCTATTATCCGAATAAAATAATAAACCAATTGTCCAATTTTTTATCATAATGAACATATTTAAAACAGGCAAAAAAATAAAGTTATAATGTACTTCATTTAAACCCATCAAAATACTACAAAAAAAATCTTTATTGGGAAATATAATTATACTATTTAAACATGTTGGAAAAAATTTATTTGTCTAAACGAAGGGTTAAAAGAGTGGTGCCAAATATCTCCGTGTACTTTCATTGAAAAATAATGCCTAACGACATGACTTTAAAAAAACTATAGAAAAAATATAAAATTATACATATACAATATTAATGCTTTTTTCCAACCAAGTAACTTAATCTACCAAGGCTATTACTTTTAACAATTTATCCAAAAAATAAATATTAAAAATAAAAAACTTACATATTTCGAATAATTACAATGCACAGTAATCGCCCTAAACATGCTCTCTGACGATTGTTTTAATTGGTCTTAATTTACTAAATCATAATTAAGAATATTCAAAATAAGTAAATTTGTATTTTTTGTTTAGAATGTTATAAAAATATGTTGCAAAATTTTGCTTTTCTTCATTTATTACTAGCTTAACAAGTTTAAATGTCTTCCAATCACGCCCCTATAAATTATTCAAAATGTGTAATTTTTTATTTTGGATATTTTTTTTGTTAAATTGTTAAAAATAATAGGCATTGGTAAATTTTGATTTTCTTCAATCATTACTGAACCAATAAGTTAACAATAATCACTTACTCAAAATTCTTTATCGCGCTATGAGATGACAGCCCTTTTCAAGATGAGACATGTTGCACATGCGGTCCAGGTTTTCAAAAATTCTCAAGTTCTTTGAAAATTTTATTATTTGTTTTATATAATTAATCTTTTCTGGAAATAACATTTCATTAAGATTTTTTAGAATGTTTAAGTCTTAGTCTAATATTATATTAACATAGTTGACTTCATTTTATACAATGTCTTTTATAGATTATTTTAAATACTTTTGAAGATTAATATAAATTGTTTGGCGGTTTCATATTTTAATTTGTAGATAAAATTACGCAATTGGAAAACATCAATATTGAATATGTGTGATTTTATATTCTACTCGATAATTTTTAAAAATTTATTATTTATATGACTTTTTGTTAGACTTAATTAATATATTATCAATAAAAAAGTTATTTAATTTATGCAATTAGAGTTAGATGCTTTGATACATTTGTTTTTTGATTTCAAGTTACTGGCCTTTTCATCGATGGATGCGTTTAGAAGAAAGAGTTAATTTGGCAGAACAATTTTGCACTTTTTTATAGATAATGGTTTAAATTATATTCAAATAATACATATTTTTATTTCGTGATATAGATGAAGATATGTTTGAAATGAGTAGCTGAATTTTCTGAATAAATTCTAGTATATTATGCTGTTTTTCCAGTCAAACTAAAAAAAAAGTATTTAAATATTATTTTTGATATTTTAATTTATGTTAAATAGTTAACAAATAATATTGCCCAAATTATTCTTTTACACTAATTACTTGACCTTAAATTTTTTTAATTATAGTAATTACAATATTTAGATTAGGTTATACATTATATGCTGCGAGATTGAGAGCCCTTCAAAAGCTTCAAATTGTTCTTCATTTTTAAAATAGTTTTTTTTTTAAAATTTATCTGAATATTTCTCGTATAAAAGGAAATGTTTTTTCTCCCAAAATAAAAGCTGCTTGTATCAGACTAGATTTACCTTTAAAAAATGTTGTGCCAACACTTAAATGGGGTTTTATAAATTGCGAATTATTAATGGTTCATATTTTTATTTGTAGATTAAGTTACTTGGAATCGGATAATTGGTGGATTATTTTTTTTATATTAAGTTTCACTTTTTAGGACGTCTTGGTTATATCATGATTTGATTGTTTATTGGAAGGTGGTAATTACAGGAAATAATTTTTAGTAGGTAATTGAGGCGTAATTTTAAGCCAATTCAGAGGTAATTTTTGATGTGATTTTTATTGCTTATATTTATTTTTAGAATCTGGGTGAGGTTTTAATTGATTATATTTAATTTAACAATTTTTTATGCCTTATTACTCAATTTAGATAAGTCGTTAATATTTAATTTAGATATTTGTTTTTAATATGATTTTATATACCAGACTTGAATAATTTGTCCTTTAACTTTTTTAATAAAATTGCTACCAATTTTAGCTTCTCATTATAGTATAACTTTTCAAATTTTATATTGCTTCACCTTTTTTTCTGTACGAATTTTATATTTTTTAAAATATATTTATATTGTATTATATTATATGTTTTTTTAATTATATTTTATATTTCGATTTTGGTTGTCTATTATCTTTTTTAAATCAAGCCATAACAAAAAAACTTAGGCTCATCTGTTTTTTTCGACGTGCCATTATCAAATACTTCCAGTCTTTCTAAATTTTTATTTAAGGTGTCAACCGTTTTCGAATTATATGGCTGCCCATTTTCATTTATAATTCTGTGAAATCTGGCATTTTCTTTAATTGATGCGTTCAACACAATGGTGCTTTGGCTGCACGGAATTTTGACGTTAGGGTTCTTCTCCCAGACAGAGAATTTTATAAAACTCACTTGTTTTAATTTGATTTGATTATTATTCAGCAGTAACCAGGATTTAAAACCATTTATGAAAAAAGATAGACATTAACTTGCCTTTCCACAAATCTTCTCAAGACATTAACTTGCCTTTCCACAAATCTTCTCACTTAATTTTGTTTAGGTATGCTTAGTTTTATTTCGTTTGGTAAGTTAAATAAGGGTTACTTTAATAATGACTTTCGTCAATCTTGCCTCTGTGTTTTTATTTCATCACTCTATCTCTTTAATTTTAAGTCTATGAAGTCTGCCATTTTTTTTTAATTGATGCACTCAACTAATTTGGTAGTTGGGTTTTACTAAATTCCACCTGTTTTCAGCTTAGAAAGGGCCTGTTCGCTTTGTTTTGGAATTTTTTATTAAGGATTAATATGGAGAAACTAATAACTTTTAGAATATTTATTATCGTAACACGTAGGCATGGGTGTGTGAGCAAATGGCGGCGGACAAGACACATTGGCGGCGGCGGGCAAGAAACAATTGGCAAGGCGGGCAAGAAACAATTGGCGGCGGCGGGCAAGAAACAATTGGCGGCGGCGGTTCTGGGAAGTAACAAATTTTGAATAGTGGCAAAAATGACAAGATACCCAAAAACAGTGGTAACAGAATTAAAAACAGTGGCACGGAAGTGGTAAGACCCCAAAAAATAGTTTGAAAAGCACAATTAGTGGAAAAATTGACACCCTGTCCGGATGGCGACACAAGGTAAACAACTCACGCTGTTCCACTGCGGGAGGAAAGACGGCACTTAAGACAATGGCGGCACTGATGAAAGGACGCTAATATCGGGTGGTGCAGAGGAATCTTGCATTTTTTGGGCAATTGATAAAACGGAAATAAATCTGGTGATAGAAAAGTGAAAAATCCGGGTAAAGCCCGGAAGTTATAAACACGTCAAAGGGATGGGCTTGGCAGTATAAAAAAGCGCCATATTTTCCCGCCATTTCCCGCATAAATGCTGCTTCACCATTCCATTTATGGGCGAGAGTTAATTGGTATATAAGCCTCTGTCATTCATTCATTTGGCTACATTATTGTTTAGTATAATATTCAATTTCAAAGTATACCAATATTAAAACCAATTAAATTTTAAAGCGTCTTGCAGCTGATCAATTTATTGTACAACAAATACATTGTATTTTTGTAACACAAAATGTCAAATATTCCCCGTAAAGCCATGCGCAATTTGAAGCGAATGTTAGTAAATTGTCTATTAAAAAGTAGATAAATAACATTAACCATAGAGTTATCAATTAAATGATTTTTTAATGACATCTTATTATGCAAGCAACATTTGTGATTATGTCTGGTTCGGTGTCTATGCAGCATCAGAGCGTGCCGATCTTGGATTGAAAATTGTGCCGATCTGTGACCGATTTGATGTATTGGTAGCCAGCCATTTGAGGAGCATTCGATGGACACTGAGGAACATTGAATTTCGGCGCGTGAGAACGAAAATGGCGCAGAACTACTAATATGAGACGGACAAGCAAAGAGTGCTGTATTATTGACGAATTCGGCACTTTTGGAAGTTCAACCGCCGCACACTTTGATCGGCTTCAGTAAATTTGAAATAAAGTAGTCACCAAGAAGCGACATCTTTTTTGTCTTTTACAACTAAACCCTTTTTTTCTCGCGGTTTTCCCAGTTATGTTGACCAAAATGTCCTGACATTCCTGCACCTGCTGATTGGCCATCTCTTAAAAAATTGCAACGCAACTTTAATCCTGCCGTACCCATTGTCTGCTTGTGATGGTGAAAAGGAATGGCGCATAATTTCTCACTATCTTTGGCCACTTAGAGCGCAAAAAATGAAGAAAGTGATCAATTTTGTCATTGCGGACTTCGCCATGTTGCGAACCCTCGTCTCTCCATTCGTTCTCCGTTACTGTGTCAATCTCAGACAGATTGATGCAAGTGTTCTGCCAGCGATGCCGGTCGACGATCTTTCAAATGCATCCACTGGTCAGGCTCTGTCCATGTGGCTTCACACGCTACGCACTGATGGACTTCCAAAACTGATTGCGTGCGCCTGTTATTCGCATGATATTGAAACTCAATTGGAGGGACTAAAAGAGGTGACTTAGTAGTTTGTTTTTTATTAGAAGGAAGTACACGAGTTTTAGGCGTTTTTCAATGCCGAAGTGGCAGTCAGTTACATCATTTGTGTGGCACCAAAAGCTTTTCAATATTGGCAACTTAAAAGGGGCCCAATTTGGTGGAGCAAAAATTATTGGACGTAAAGTGAACGCCGAGCAAAAGCAGGAGCCCAGCCGGATGAAGTGGAAGAAAAAATGTGATTTCAATACCCAGCATTGGAAAATGTGAAAAGCTTAAGTAGCAGCTGTTTTTTGTGTGCACTTTTGTTGACAATAATATAAGAGTTCGAAGTGAATGCTAAAATTTAAGTTAGAACTATTTTTACTAATATTAATGCCATCTTAAGTCAGGGTCCGAGCTAAAGACTTCGAAACGATAAAACACTTACGGCTAAAAAGCCGGAAGGGTACAAGATCTAATAAACAATAGAGTAAATAAAAAGACCTAATCTAAATAATTATTTAATAAACACAAATAAATACTACCAAGAAATTCTAAAAGTAAATATAAAATATGCTCATTAACTATTTTTTACGCTATGTGCCTCTTGAACAAAAGAGTCTCGATAAATTGTTTGCCACTTTTTGGGCTGATGGCACAGTATTAGTATTCTGCGAAAATTGTTCGTTGATTTTTTTATAAAGATAGAATAATTTGGTAGATGAAAAACCCATTACCTCTTCTAAAAAAGTATTAATTATTGAATATTCAGTATCTTGATGAGTAATATAAAATGATTTAACATGGGATAATTCTGTCCAGATGCAACATTCTTTTAAAAGAAGTTTAGAAAAGATTAAATTTGTTATCAATTTGATTATTTGTATAAAACATCCTTAAATAAACATCGTATAATTTTTTCTTAAATACAGGAAAATATTATTACATTAAGATTTAACTTGGGTGAATTTTGCCCATTTATAACAAGAATAAATTATTCAGACTGTACCAATTGACAAATACGAAGGGATAAAAAGAACAAAACAATGGAATGAAATAATTGAATAATTAGAAATCAATAGCGACGAATCTCACGTTATGGTCTATTTCTCAAATCACCTAAATTTTACCCCACTTATAAGGTTAACTCACCGATGTAAAATTTTTTTAAAGTTAATTAAATTAAAAAAGACTAAAAGATTCAAAGTTAAAACATAAAAGTAGTGCTAATATTTCCTGACAAAAATTTAGATTTGAAATTGAACTATTAAACTGTATTATTTAAATCAGAAATTTAAGTAGAAATTCTTGATACAAAATAAATTCGATTATTTTAAATAAATTTATCATCGTTTTTAAAATACTAAATTAAGTATTTGAGATAGCTTAAAAAAGAATAAAGAAAAAAATCGACCATTTTATTACATTAATAAATTAAATAGACAAAAATTGCGTCTTAACCCAATAATTCAATAATTATTCAACATTTAAGCTGCTAATACTAACAAAAGCCTGCAAAAATTTAATTGAAAAATTCATAAATTAATGAAAAGAAACAAAGACTTACTTAAAAGTGGTTAAAAATAGGCCGCTGTGGAAGAGACCGGAAATTAGATAAAACATTTCACAATGACCCTTCGAAAGGGTTTTGTCTAAAATAATTTGGAAAAAAAGCAAAAACCTAAAGCCTTCAATTTTGTCGAAATGCGCTTCATAGCTAAAATCTACAACATTAATCTGGTAAATATTTCTTAAATTTAAGCGATCCAACTGAGTCATGTACAACTATGCAAGCAGAATACAAATTCCACACATTATGGGGGGTTTTTCCTAATATTCCTAATATTTAAAACATTTTGACTTCGACCTGCAATTCTGGCCTCACAAAATCGCAAAATTCAAATAAACAAGCTCTAATATTAAATCCAAAACGGAGCACAGTGGACATCACGATACAACAACATTATTTTGATGTTTCCTGGGAAGATGAAAAGATTAAAAGATGTCTAAAGAATTGAAAAACCCTTGTAGTATATAGAAAGAAACAACAATAACGAAAGTATAATAAAGACTTAAAATAATATATATATTAATTTTTGCCAATTATAAGAATATATAATTCAAAATACATTTGTTAAGATTGAGTTCTGACTATAATTTTGTCTTTGGAGTGATTTAATTTAAAAATGAATAAAATTGCATGAGACCCCACTTTCAGATAAATTCTAAAGTTATTCATAAGAGGTATGAATTAATTTAACATTTTGCATTCTCAAATTATTATTTATATTGACTTGTTTTGGTGTCTTTTAAAATCATTTAAACATATGGAATATTGGCTTTTAATCTGTTTCTTTTTTTAGATTGGGTAAATAACTTGTTTTCTTTATGATTTTTTGTTTAAATTACTTTCTTTTTAATTATATTCTAGATGCCTTTGTTGCATAAGATTTCATTGTACTTTCGCCTACTTATAACATTTTAAATAGTGCTAAATAATAGGTGTAATCAATCATACATTTAATTTGCTTCTATTGATTTTTTATTCCATTTAAATATTCTCCAAATGATTATGCTGACAAATTTATTGTGCTTCTCGTATGTTGAACCTAATACAATTCCTTTTTCTTATTTATGCATCTTTCCTTTTAAATGTATTGCTTAGTTTATAAAACGCTCCAAGACACTTTAAAATTATTGTTGACCCATTTTTGACACCGACCACCTTTATAAACATGTTTTTAATACTAAAATTTTATTTGCATATATTGGATTAGAAATTAATAATTTTATTTTGATTGAGCCTTTATTAATCAGCTTAATGTACTGTATAGATATAGTAATAGTATATGATTCTATTGAGTCTCAGTTTAAAATTATTAATTGTAATTTTTCTGATAAAAAACCGAGAGAACTTTTTTGGTGCCCCAAACGATAGAAATTTTTACGAGAAAAGATTTCAAGATTGAAAAACCCGATTCTGACATCCAATTCTTTCCATATCGAATTTAAACAAAGAAAATCAAAATTCACCAAATTGATTTATAGTTCAAATCAGTGATGCCAACCCGAATTCAAAACCCGAAACACGAAGTTTTTCTCAACCCGAAAACCAAAAACCCGAACTTTTTCTCAACCCGCGGCATAGACGTAAAAATATGCACTGGTAAGAATGGCGATCTGAGTAGAAATCTTAACAAGCCCAACAATATTCTCAAAAATTTTCCGGCGGCGCCTATCGGCACCGTCTGCTGCCCCACCACGTATTACAGTACTCAGCGCCAAAAAATCAAATTTACGCTGAAAATTTATTTTTGGGCAAATTTTCTTAACAAAAATCCGCTTAAAATGTCAAAAGTTTCCTGGCGGCTACTATCGGCACCGCCAGGCCCACCACCCCACCAATAACAATTTTATTGTCTAAGTTCAATGCAAAAAAAAATGTTAAGGTGAGTAATAAATTAAATTTAAAAAAAATTCTGGATTAATCCGAAAAAACCCGAAACCCGATACCCGAGATTTTTCTCGACCCGAAACCCGAACCCGAACTTTTTCTCAACCCGCGGCATCACTGGTTCGAATGTTAGAGAATATGCACACCGTTTTGATTTTTTAACAAAGCCTTTTCTTGAAAATTGGCTGGACTAAAAAGAGAGTAATTCCACCTGAAAAGAGTGCACGAAAATTGGCAGTGGAGGGCAATGAATTTATGCGAACATCCGTCGAAGTGTCTGTTGTGGATAAGTTCAAGCGCCTTGTGTGGTGGTCCGTGGAAATGAATGAATAAGATTAGTGGCAATGTGTGTGGTGGTCGCGGTGAAGAAAATAGTTGTCGCCTGCTGATATATGTACATATAGCATGATTTGGGTGAGGTCAGAGAGAGAGAAAGAAGACAGAGAAAAAACCGTTGTAGCAAAGATAACAGTGTAAAGAAGAGAGAAAAGAGAGAGAGAGATAGAGTGCTTGGAGTCAAAGACAGACACAAGAGCGTTCTTTTTTTCTTTTGCGCGAATCTTTCTCTCTCTCCCTTTTTTTCTTTCTACCTCTCTCTCTCTCCCTCCCTTTTCTGTTTCTCACTCTCTACAACAGAGAGGGGAATGAAAAATAAAAGCCCTTGTGCTATCAAAAATTGATCTGTCCAAATTTTTCAATTATTAAATATGTAATAATAATGCCACACAACACATAAATAGTTTATAATATTGAAAAAATCTCAAATTAACTTAAATAATATAAGTTACGTTGCAAGATTGGTTGGCTGATTGCTTAGGAATTTACTTCTAAATTCACAGTTTTATCATACTTGGAAATTTATGTCTTCGCATTAAATACAACATTTTTTCTTGTTTTTAATGAAATTTCACAACTTTTTGATCTTTTTTAAATATTTTAATTTTTATTTAGTCTAAAAATTTATCCTAGATTTCTACTTAATAGTTCGATACAAACGAGGATGACAAACAGGTACAAGTCACCTGTGCCAGTGTTTGTGATTCTGTTTTGAAAAGTGTTTATTGTAGATACAATATTTTGTTTATTTTCGTGGCTGATGCTCTAGGAAATTTTATAGATTTTACTCCATTTTCCATTTCAAATACGTCAATTTGCAGATATATTGAGTTCAATATTTAATAAACTAATTTGTTCACGCCTCTGCATTCAATAAAAGTTTTTATTATGAGTTTTATATATTTTATGCTTTTACAGTCCTAGAACAACAATTATTTATTTATTGTAATTATTATCATTTTCTTTATAGGGACCTGAATATTCAGGCATCTCCAAATCCTTTATAGTATGGAACCGGTTTCGGTTCTGTTGTTATTCAATTACATAAAATATCAAAACTTTTATTAATTGTCTGCACTTTTAGATTTAAAAAAAATGAATTGGATTGAGTAATGTCTTTTAAATTTAATAGTTTCACTTACTTAAGCTTACCTTTCTTTACCATACAGATTATAGCATGGAAAATGACAAAGATTATCATTTAAAAGTTTCTTCCAAACGCTGATTTTCGATTTCTTGGTCACAGAATATGAAAGAAATTTAATGGACTTAATGGGCATTATGTGACTCTATTTGTAAAAGGTTTCGTTAGAATATGAAAGTGTGTTTATATCCATATTCACTTTTAGCGATCTTTTTAAAATTGTTGGTCTATGTATTTAGGTAATATTGGAGCATTTTGTGCCCTCACACTCCAGTTTTCAAAAAATTGTTAATGCATATTTAATTTAAATTTCATTTTTTTTTACTTATCGTCGGATCTGGCGTAGCCGATCCTACGTGTTTCATTGAAATAAACGCACCAGTATTTGGTGAGGCACTCCATTTGTGTTTACTATTGGAGTTTGTTCATATTTCCTCACTAGATTGTGCTTCGGGCATTGAGGCTTGATTAATGGCTGATATTGCTAATGCGAGTTGCCATTTCATTATTTTATATTTTTTCCTTGCATAACATATTAAATAATTTTTTTATTAATTTTGTCGTTTTGAGCCGATACGAAATACGCCTTTCTAGATAAATTTAAAACAAAAATAAGATGCTATGCTGGAAACAATTTTTAAGCTAATAATTTTTTTATTTATTAACGATTATACAGACGCTAAAATTTAAATTGTATAAAGGAATTTGTAATTTTATTAAGGTTTTATTTATTATTAAATATTCCTTCGCACGAAATTCTTCGAAATAACCATCTCTTATTTTGGCCGCATGTCATATCAATAAAAAAAAGTATAAAAATAAAATCTGGTCTCTATTAATCATTTATTCTTTTTTATCATATTGATTTTCGGCGGCACTAACAGACAAACAATTTATTTATTATTTTGATTTTATTTACCACCAATATTGCTGCTGAATTGTCGTGGAGACGTAAAACTGCTAATATATACCTCTTGGATATAGACCAGAATTCATGTTCGTAATTCTCCTTTAACGACCGAATGACTTTTTCGCTCAGGAGAGTTTTTGGCCATCTCTTATAAGTTCAATTGTATCGCTTAATTCAGAATTAAGCGCATTAAGCCAAAATTAAAGGCTTCAGATTTTTTATCAAATATCCCGTCGCACGATACTTTGTCTAAGAATATTAATTCTCCGATTTGACCGCAAAGAGTAATGCACTTGCCACTTATATTTCTAAGTTCACTTGTTTTATTCACTAATAAACAAGCAGGTCATGTGCGTGTGCGCCTTGCACCGCTCGAATGGCTCTTTCGCTCTGGTGAGTTTTTGGAGTTTTCGTATATGTTCAATTGTATTATTCGCTTTGATCATCATTTTTGATGCGGTCTCGGGTTAATATTTAAATTTTTTAATATTTATATGCTACAGCAAAGCATTCGTTAGGTTATATAGAATGTATGTTTTCTGTATATTTATAAAAATGATTATTTGGTTTTACAACTCATTTATTTAAATGTTTTTTTTTTGCTATGGGTTTTTGTTGTATAACAATTGTGTGCGAGTGCGTTAATACATTCAAAAGTTCTAACCTCTCTTCCATACAATGTGACGGCACTATTCTTTTCTTATATCTAATCTGTTATTTTATTTCCATTATTTGAACCTAAGGTCGTAATTTTTAAAAATTTCATTGCTTTTTTGTGAGAAGATTATCTTATGTCTTATTTGATTTTTTTGTTATTTAACAAATTTAATGATTTTTTCATTTTTTCTATCTAAAGGACTGACTATATTAAATTGTTTATTTTTATTTTAATATTTAGCATGATTTAAAATTAGATTGGATCTGTTTTCTCGATAGTCTGTATTTTACGACTGCTCACTTTCATTATTATGAGACTTAAATTAATTGTAATACTCATTTCTGAGTAAATGATTTTAACAAATTAGACATTGTTCGATTTTTATTTATTTATTTATTTTTTTAGTATTTGCTTTTTACAACATTTATTTACGAATTGACGCAAAAATAATACATTATTTAATTTAAAAGTTATTTATATTTCACAATTTTTACATAAATACAAAAATTTTGCCTAGCATTCTGTCATATTTATTACATGTATAGTTGATGACAAGCTTATACATAGAGAATGATATAAAATTGATCTTCAGAAGTTTTTTTATTCTACCCGTATCCATTCAGCTTTACCGTTTGAGTAATTTTGTCATGGTATACTTGGAAATGCGCAAAAATTTTTGAGAACTTTTTATTTTAAAGCAACAAAAATTTGCTCGAGTAAACGCTAAAATGAGCGGCCAACTTTATGTTCCTTAGCTAATTTCTTCCTTACTTATTTTTTTTAAATTTAGATTGTTTATTTTTATGGTCAATCTTATTTATATTGGTTTAGTTTTTTTCGATTCAGATCGCCGGAATAAAAATTCTATATATTAAATCATATTATATATTGCTTGTATCTTTAAATATTATCATCACATCTAAAACATACTTAGGTTTTGTTTTATTTTTGTTTAATTTAATAATCAGAATCAGCCAGTACAATATGTAATTAATTGGATCATATCCTTTGCCTCTGTTTATTTTCTGGGTTTACATTCACGTAACGTTGTTTTGCTTACATCAACTAATTTCGTTTTAACTCTATTTTAAATTAAATTTATTTGTTCATTATATTAATTATTAAAAATCTTATTGCTGCTGACTTTTAGGTATTTAACAGTGTCCAATGATTGCTTGTCATTATAACCATTAGAATAGACCTAAAGTTGGTATCATTTTAAGAACCGTTTTATTAATTTTGATTGAAAATTATACAATGGGCGAGCTATCTCTCAATTGTTTTTAAATTTTTTTATTATTTTACATAAAATTAATAAGCGATAATTTTCTAATGACATTTAGGGAGTTTTTTTTTATCTTAACCTATTTATTGCATTGGTTTATAAATTGGTTTAGCATATTAAAACAATTTAAATTTATGGTAGACTGTTAATGCATGTTTTGAGTTATTCATATAATTCAATGAAAAACTATAAATTATTCAAATTCTTACTAAAAAAACAGTGATGAAATTTTGACAAAAATTATTATTAGATTTGAGCATTCTGACAGTCCCCGTTCCTTTTGAGTGACGACTGTGCAGAACTAAATATTTATAAAAAGATTTTCACTTTATCAAATTCATATAATCAAATTTTCATTTATTTTTCTACAACACTTTTTCAACATAAAAATAACTTTAATTGCTTTTTGGCAGTTTTTGGCTTTTAATGTCACATTTTATTTTAATAATTAGGTTATTGTTTTATTAATTTATAAAGTGGTTGTGAGAGTTTTTTTGAATTCTTAATCGTATTTGCACCTCTTAAATAATGTACTTCTTGTCCATGTATCATACTGACATTCTGATAAAAAAAAACTCAACTTTAATGGCAGTATAACCGTTTATAGATTAATTTATATTTGAGTTGACTAATTGTTTTTTAATTGTATATATCATATATAATATTGTCCACAATTTCATGTCATTATAAAAAGATAGAGCCATCTTTTGTTTTGGATCAACTTTTAATATAAGATTCACCATTTTGAATAAATTATATACATGGATACAAAAGTCCACACCGAAACTCATTATTCTTGATAATAGTTAAAGTTGACTAATTGTTTTGTCTTATTTAAAAATTTTCATAATTTATGGCTTACATTTGTAAATGAGTTTATAGAGAATTGTTTGTATTTTTTTTGTAGTGTTGAGTAATAATTTATTCTAGTCCTCCAATAAATGTTTTCAAAGTTAAATGATATTTGGCGAGGTCATTCTAAAAAGCCTTATTTTTACTTGTTTAATTATTAAAACAAATTGTTTGGTATTCCAACCGAATTTTCGAAAAACATGCTACTTTTTTTCATCGATCCATCTATTAGTAAGAAGCATACAATTCTGTTTTTTGCGATGCCGAGAAATTCGACTATTTGGTCGGCAAGACCTGTTGCGCCTGACGATGGCATCGTTGCTCACGCGCCAGTCTCTCGGCTTCACTCTTGATGCCCTGTGGTCTGTACATGTATTCCTTGTACTTTTCCCGCAATGCAAGGGCATCTTGTGGCTGACCAAAGCAGAGAACCTTGACGAAAAGCCAACGAACCTGGTCGGGCGCGCGCTGAACAGACGCTTCTTCGAGCGTCTTGTCCCAGACGTTGTCATCGTCTAGAAGGCCGCGTTTTTTTGCGACCTCAATAAACGTTGCACATTGCTGGCCATTAACACTATTGAACTCGTATTCATCACCGGGGAAATGGCGCGTCAGCACATAAAGTGCAAAACGTTATTGGTGCATGGGCGGCACTGGAACAATGCGACCAATAGGTGTGTTCGCTGGCTTCCTTTTGTATTGGATCCATTTCTTGAGGAATAAGTCCCAACGGAACTCCTCTGGAACGCTTTCAAAGAGCAGTTTCTCATGGGCTCTTCCCTGCCACTCATTGATTTTCTCTACAAAAAGAGGTGGATTTGCCGGGCAAATGAATGCGCAGCCTTTCTACTTTGTGCGACAATGTCGCAAACTGCCATGAATGTATCACGACAAATGCACTTTATAAAAACAATGCAATATAAAAGTTCCTTTATCTGAAAGAGATAATTTATTGTTAGTTTACAAACATTATTAAGAGACCATGAGTTATACTAATCCTGACCTGGAGGTCTTCTTCGGTGCAATTTTGTTAGTTTATTTAAGACAACTTTTCTCAATTTCTTAACATTTTTATCTTATAAACGCAAGCCATGCACCAACTGGGCACAATAAATCTCCGAGAAGTGTTCCCAGTGATGGTTACATTTAATGCTAAATTTATTTATCCATATTAAAGTTGTTTGCTAAGCCTCGTTTTTTTTTTGTCTTTTTTGTCTGGATATCTATTTTGGTTCAAATTTAGTACTGGTTAAAGTATTTTTTCAAGTATTAATAATTACCTATGACAAAAAATAATAGTCATTTAAAGATTGAATTATATATGTACCAAATATTTTTATTATAAATCACTTAGATTTTGTTTGGCTCAATAAACATTAATTAAAATATTAGAAGATTATTAAAAAATGGTTATATAATATTTTGGTTATGATTTTGAGTTAATTGGTGCGGTACGTACATTTTTATTGACAAGTAATTTAACATTCTGTCACGTCAATTTTGCTTGGGCAAAATTGTTGTAAGGATAAATAAATTATACCATTCGGGAAATTGATTTTTTTTGATATTTTTTATTAATTGTAGTTGTAAACCATTCGTACGAATGAGCAGATTAAAGCCAAATGGTTTGATAAAGTTTTTAAATAAATGTTCGATTTCCTTTATTTCGTTTAATAAATTTTTGTGTTTTCACAAAAATGCCTAGCATTAATTTAAAAAATAATTTTTTTAGTATTTAAATTTTGGGTTTTCAATTTTTAGTTATCTTAAAACCTCGAAGTCTTTGAATGTCTATTTTTTAACGAATTCTTAAATCTGTATGCGCTTAATTACTTTTTGACATTTAAGTTTACTGCATAATTATCTTTTTTAAGGTTGTTTCCAATGTAGAATTGAGGCTGGTTTTTACTCCAATCCAAGATTTTCATAATATTGCATTTGGTTAGTTAAATATTTGCTGAACCTCTTTATGAATAGGCTTGACGCGGCTTTTCAAAAGTTATTTCTTCGTACAATGCGCAAAATCTAATAAAACCTTTTTTTAAAGATTTGACTAAATTATTTTACTTGGCGGTAGTTTAGAAATAAACAATACTCTTCTAGTTTTAATGCATTTTAATCAATGTTCATTTTTTATTTCCTGTATTTTTTATTTTTTTTATTTTTTTTTTATTAACTAAATATCTTATTGTGGTCTTAATTTTAACAAAACGCACTACTTTTAAACAAATCATATAAAAAATAATATTAGTCTGATATTACTTTGCGATACACAATGAAATTAAACTTTCCAATAGAGAATAAGAAAGCATAAATTTTATAAATTGTACAGTCATAAGGAAATAAATTACTTAATATAAAAACAGATATAATTTGATTTAATGTCTGTATATTGATTAAATTAATTCATAACAAAATGATAATAACAACTTGGAATCTCTTATTACCTGACAACTGAAAAACAATTACGGGATAATTTATTGCCGCTCTTTCCAATCCAACTGGAACAACAGATGTATCAAGTCAAGATTCAAAATCATGGGACTTTGCATTTTCTTACCAAAAAACCAAGCAAAAAAATTTATAAATGAATGAAAAACCGTTTAGAGTGAAAAATAAAAAATTTATAAATGAAAAACCGTTTAGAGTGAAAAAAAGAGTAATAAAAAGAATGCGCAAAACCATTTAAAAAAATTCGAAAACCAAAATTAATATTGTGGAAGAAGTAGCATGACTTCAAAACTTTAAAAAGTTATTGAGGTAAAATTATATAAAACAAAAATTTCCGCCGAAATAAATTGAGCCAGGGGAGAGCTACAATTTCTTCCCGGAAGTTAACGCGATGAATTCAATTTTTATTCTAAGCAACGAAAGGATTTAAATGTAAATAAATTTATTAAAGAATATTATACAATAAATTATTAGTTAATGAATGATTAAAGAAATAAAATGAGAAAAAAAATTTTTGATGCAATTAAAGTAATTTATCAATCACGAGTCAATAAATTCTTTACTCTTTTTTAAGGCTTGTTAAATGGAAAATTTTGAATAAATGCAATAACCGGGAATGAGCTTAATTGCCCAGGTTTATGCAAAGCAACCCAAAATAGTGTGCAAAAAAGATAAATGCCTAGTCACCAAAAAACTAAACCAAGTCTAAAACAATAATAATAAAAATAAATAAATAAATATACAGACAATACCACTTGAACAAAATTATCGCAAATGGCTGGTTGAATTGAAAATTACAGAAGTAGGCCACCAATCAGCGTAACAATTTATTAAAAAGAATTTTTTAATGACAATTGCACATTAATTCGAAATTTGATTTCGATTAGCATATAATTAAAATTAAATAAGTCTAAGCCAAAATTATTAAAAAACATTCAAATAATAATGAATTAAAAAAACTTTGATTTTTGCTGTGAATGTTATTTGATAATAAAACTTGATACAACTTCTGCAACAAAAGATCGAAGCACAGCTTGGTATTTAAGATTTCAACTTGCTAATAATTTCGAGCTGATACAAAAAGCATGAATAATTAATAATAATAAAATATTACTATAATAAGATGATATGAAATTTAAGACGGCTTTCGTCATTTATCGCTCTATAACGACGGCTTCATTTATCGCTTTATAACGACGGCTTTCGTCATTTATCGCTTTATAACGACGGCTTTCGTCATTTATCGCTTTATAGCGACGGCTTTCGTTATTCAAAACACCGACGACGACAAAATGAAGAGGCGGCACAAAATTAAGACAAGAAAAAATAATTAAAACAAAATTAAATACAACACTAGCCCACAATCTTTCTATAATTCAATTATTTTCATCAAAACATAAATACAAAGATTCAGCCGTTGCATTTATTAACTCGACTAAGGCTAATAGAAGGACGCGAGTAAGCGAGTAAGGTTTTCATTATGCTTCTCGACCAATTTACTTTCAACAAAAAATTGAAATATAAAAATATATAAATGTCTGCCAATAACTGAATTAAATATCGTACGGTTTTTAAGGCGACCTAGTCGAAACAACCGCACAGCGAATCCCAAGCTTCTAATGCTGGAAACGATTTACGATGATTATCGTCAATAAAAAATCTGTCAGTTTATGCATTATATACTTATTATTAAAACTAATTTAAACTGAGTGACTAATAAAAAATCACCAAATTAAAAATCAATTAACTTAAAAATTGATAGGTATTATAAAATTCATTGAAGTATCAATATTTATTTATAAGATATTAATTAATAATAGTTATAAATAGCAAATGAATTCTGCAACAATAACATTATTTTACCCAAAAAGTTAATACAGATTATACTGCGTGCCTTGGTCTATACTATGAGTTTATTAAAAAGACGGAGACGCGAAAAGTTAAATAAATAAATCAAAGCATTTACCAAGATATTTAATCTCATAAGTCTGAAGCACTAAAAAGTAATTATAGTTTGGAATAACTAGCATCTCTTTAATAAAACAGAATCAAAAAATAAAATTATCACTAATTTTTAAAACAACAAATAAAAATTTGATAATGCAACAATATTTAGATTATATTACAATTTTGAAAAAAAATCATTTAATAAACTTAAGAAATAAATATTTAAGAAAAGTTAAATAAAACTTTTGGTTTATGCTAAATTTTAGCACAAATGCACTTCTTCTGATAACATAGCTACTGTAATATCCAAAATAACTGACTACGGTACTAATCAACAAAATAATGTGCACTTTGAGCTGCATCATTTGTCAGTATGAGTTTGAAGCATAAGCCTTAAACTTAACTGTAAAAAGTGTAAAACTTTTGTTTGTTAAATATATCCAATTTAAACATTAAAAGAATAAAAGAAATTAAAAAAATATTGGTCTAAATTTTTAAAATTACATTAATTATTTGGAAATTATTTTAGGTTCACTTTTATAAAATTTAAAGGAACACAGACCAATTATATTCCTTTGCCTATAAGTTAGATTTTTATTTTGAAAAAATCTTTTTTTTTAGTTTATTGTCCACAATTGCTCCATGATCATCTCATTCTTGATTTGGAAACATATTTTAATTATATTTGCTTCATTTCTTTTTTTGTTTTTCTAAACAATGCATGAAATATTTTTTTTATTTTTAAAATTTTTTAATTATTTTCATTACTTTTCAAGCATATTCTTGTCATTTTAGTAATTTTTGTGCCTTTTGCTATTTCCGAATGCAGAAATTTTGCTGTTTCTTCGTCTAAGATACTTTGGTTTTTATTTGATAAAAAATTTTCCTACGCTTTGCCCGGCACACTGCTATAAAGTTTTGATTTCATCTCGCCATATAAAATGCTCCTATGAATATTTAAACTGCATGATTATTATTTAAAATTGCAAGTGTTGTCGTGAGGGCCGTAAGGACTTAATTTTTCTTTAGTTTCAATTACATCTAAAATTATAGGGTTGTTTTGCTATTTCTTTTATCACAAAAATTTCGTTATGGTTCAATGGATCATGCAAATTCGACGTAACAGTTACGGAATTCACTCGTGACGAAAATGTTTGATGGATAGAACTTTATGAATCTTAAAATAATTTTTTATAAAGTGCTTGAATGAGATGTTTTGTTTGTTAACATTGTCCAGGCTCCCGAATATATTAGGGGTTTTTACACTAAGTAAACTTTGTAACAAAAGTTTTTATATTAGATAATAATCTTTATTTAATGCCGTTTAACAAAATTTAATTTATTACTTGTGGGTTTTGCTAAAACTACAATCTAGTTTTCATTATTTTCTGTCGCATTATAAATTTTGAATTTTTTTATAAATTGTTTTTGTACAACTCATAAAATGATATCTTTATATGAATTAAAAAATCTTTTTGCTAACGAATATTGCAAATTATAGAATTTTTAATCGCATAATTTTGAATATCTAATTATTGAATTAAATATTTTGATTAAATTAAAAATTTTAATTGTCAAACATTTTCAAACTCAGAAAATATTTCAGAATTTATGTGACTATTCTTGTTTTTATTAATATTTAATGAGAATAATTAAATATTGAGCTATTTTCAATAATAAAGCGGTTCATATAATCCAAATACCAAATATATAAACACAGAAATATAATCACCTAAATTCCATTTATATAATAAATACGGTCAAAAATTTAATCTTCAAACAAGTTTTCAACAATATTTTTTTAAATAAAAATTAAGATAAAATTCGTTATGTACGAAAAATGAAAAAAAACGAAAAAAAAATCCACAACGATAAAATTAATCAGTGAATTAAAATATAATTCAAATCATGCGCGAATGGTTTTATTGCTCCAAACTCTCGCGCATTAGATTTAACGAGGTGGAGCAATATTTAAAATTTAGATTTAAAAATAAAAAAAAATAAAATAAGATTTGCAAATGTATTAGTAATATACCTTATAACAAAATATATTCAGATGGAATAATCTGATCGGGTGATTAAAATATGCAAAATTAAGATGTGACTAATCAGGAAACATTTGAGAAAGGTGTATAGAGAAGTGTGAAAGTTTAAAGGGAATAATAAATAGCTTAAGGAAACAAATTGACGAGGAATTGTGGTCACTCATGAACCAGAAAAAAATCCAATATGCCTGGGCAGGCTACCATTGCGAATCGACGGTCAATGACTTTATCGAGAGGGAAAAGGTTGAAGGCCAATATTAAGCCGGAGTTAAAAATTTAAAATATTTCAAATTTGGCAAAAATGCCTGGGGCAAAAATAACAACACTGCCTACACCAACCATAAGCATGATTACAACCACGACAATGGTGCCAACAAGCACACCGAAATTTGTAGCGAGTCCTACAACAATAACGCAACCGATGACAACCGTCCACGAAAGAGCTCGTCTCGGAGTTTTTTCTAATTATTTTTTAATAAGAAATAAAAACAAAAATCCATGATAATTCAGCAAAAATATAATTTAAAAGTTTCATAAAAATTTATTGTAAACAAAAAACCATTAAAGAAAACAATAATGCACCAATCAAAATAGAAAATTTAGTCCCTTGAATTTATACTTCTCGAATGAAACCGGGCTCGTCTATAACATTAAATAACCGTGATCCAGCTTTTTGGGTTTTTAATAAACCTATCAATCTTTTTTACAACCGCAAATTAAACTTAATTATCTTGTAAACTTTATTTCTTTATTCTTTAATTTTATTTATTGTATTATATGATAAAACCAAAACTCAAACATTACCATATTTATTTGAAGGATATTCATTTAAAATTTGTATTACTCAAAACCTTTTAACACATAAATATTTACCATATCTATTTGAAGGATATTCATATAAAATTTGTATTACTCAAAACCTTTTAACACATAAATATTTACCATATTTATTTGAAGGATATTCATATAAAATTTGTATTACTCAAAACCTTTTAACACATAATTATTGAATATTGAAATCGTAATCATTCTGTTCGAGATGAGTGCACTAGAAAAAAAAATGAAAATGTTTATCACATATGTTATTTTTGGAATCGTAATCATTCTGTTTGAGATGAATGCCTATAAATAAGAAAATGAAACAAATCATTTTAAATTTAAAATCAAAAAGAATTAAATATAATACCATTCAGATTAATAAATTTTATTATTTAAAATAGGGTTCATTCAAGAAACAATATGCAATAATTAAACTGAACTGTAGAGTGATCGAGAAACCTGATTTACTGATAGCAAACTGTAGAAAAGCAAGGAACCAATCGACAACAGTGATGCTGCGGGTTGAGAAAAAGTTCGGGTTCGGGTTTCGGGTCGGGCACTCGAGAAATTTCGGGTTCGGGTTTCGGGTCGAGAAAAATCTCGGGTTTCGGGTTCGGGTCGGCATCACTGATCTACAAGGGAAGCAAAAAGATAAAATAAAAAGGAATAAACTAGAAATAAGTGCCATGGGATAAAACATTTTTCCTTAGATACTAAATAAACATATTAATTAAAATTTGTCTTTTTCGAGGTTTGTCGTCGGCAACCTTTAGCGGGGCTAGAATCGGGTGCACCAAGAGAAAAATAGAGGCAGAAAAATTAAAACCAAATGTAATTTATACTATCAGAGTTTTCCAGGGCGGAGCTCTCCATAGAAGAATGATTGTTGCGAGAACATGTCGCACGAATGTGTGACGTTGTCAAATCCTAGCCTGGTGCGCAGCGTGCCAAAAAAGAGGTGAAAATTGTAATTATGGCTCGGCAAAATATCAATATAAAATTGCGAAATATGGCCATAAATATGGACAAAAATCCCGAAATATGGACATATTGCAAAAAATATGCATATAAACCTAAAATTTCCGAAAAATGTTTGATTTTTATTCGGCAAAAGAAATCGATTTTTTAGAAGGCCACTTTTTCAGAGTTTTGGAAAAATTGTTTTTTAGGAGTGCATTTTTTCAGTTTGAATTTTAATTAAACGAATCAACGATAAACAGTTAAAATAAAAATGCATAAAGTTAAAAATAGAATATTCTATATAATCAGATATTAAAATTAATTCAATAGTTAATAATTAGCAATTCTTAACGACTAATAATGAGAACATTAAAAACAAGCAGTATGAACTCTTGGAAATTTCAACTAAAGCCTCCAATAATATGAATAAGTATTGGAAGACTGACTAATTACAACAAAATACAGAATTTTTAATAGCATCAAAAAGAAACGGTTCAGCCGCTCTCAAGTGCACTTTTTGCCAAAGTGGCATAACTTGACGAAATTTAAAAGCAATTTTTGCGTTTAATTATAGTATATATATTTAAACCTTTTTGAGTTTTAAATATTTATTAATCATTCCAAAATATAAAAATAAAATTGTGGCTATGAGTTTCTGACGAGTTGTAGGGAAACGGTCAGTGGGGGGTCAAAAAATTAAAATACACTAAAGTTAGAACTATAATGTTAAAATAAATCAGTAAAACCCAATATTATTAATTACAAATGACAAATTAAAACACCGAATAAACTAACTATTTTTGTTCCATTATTTAAAGGAGAGACAAAGAAAAAAAATAGAAAAGTGACAACCTAATTATCCAAAATTTAGGTCAGCACAGAACCACGGCAGCATTTTGGACAAATATAATAAATACCCGCATAAAAATACCAAGAGAGTGACAATCTTTTGAGGGCATTAAATCAAAAAATAATCTCAATGAAGCCTATAAATTAATATTTTAATTTCAGCCATAATTTTCATGAAATATAAAAACTGTAAAAAAAATATCAAATTTATGAAAATATTCAAAATATTGTCAATTCTCTGTGTTGGTGCTGAAACTAAAAAAAATATATATATAGCATAATACGGAAAAATGAAAAAAAATTTATCATTCTTACAACAAAATTGCTTGATTATTTTTACAAGTTTCAAAAAACAGAAAAATATTTTAAGTTTCATAAAAATTTTTGGGAACAAAAAATCATTATTGGCAAAATGATAAATTATCAAAAAGCCTAGTATATAATTTATAAATAAAGATATATAAAAATTAATTTATTTGCCTAAAGACCAATGCCAAGCAAGATGTTAACCCGAAGAATTTTGTAGACATTTGAAAGGGCTGGATCATTGAAAATCCAATATTCAAAAACATTAATCGTTAGAAATCTATTGAATCTAAATCTACTAGTGAAATTGCGTTTGTGCAAAATAGTGGATGTGATTATCATTATCTTAATTTTAAAAGCAAAATATGTAATTAATAATAATTGTAACAATGAAATTAATTTTATTATTATAAAATAAAAAGAGAAAAAATGAATAAAAATCCACAATGCGAATGACTTATTGCGCCAAAATATCACGCCGTACATTAGACGACGTGGATAAATATTAAAAAATTTAAATTTAATCTGTAAAAAGACAATAAATAAATAAAATTTAACATTTGAAAATTTATATTAATAAAACCTTATTTGGATTAGTGTCTACATTAAATAACAGCTTTCTATAAAGAAATTAATCTTTGGTAAGTCCACTAACATTGAAAATTAATTTAAAAATGTAAAAATTCATCTTTAGCTCAGGAAAGCCAATCTCTTGATGTAACATGCTGGATATCATGATAACGAAAACCATTGAAAATTATTGAGTGCAAGAATGATATATTCAGATAGAATGATTGGTCTTGTAGTTAAAATGTGCAAAATTATGTTTCAAAAAATATTAATGTATCAAAAAATGATTCATACCCCGCCGCGTCTACAGCCTAATGAGACAACTAACTCTTCACATCAGCCCGAAAGCCTAAGCCAAGTAAGAACGAAGAGCAAGGCTGTCTGAAACATATGCACCAAAAATCTAAATATGTATTGCAAGCAATTTTCACGGAGTTATTCAAATAAAAAGATATATTAATTTAAGAAAAGAGCATAGTAATCTATGATAAAAAATTAATAATTTATTAACAAAACAGAACCAAAATTAAGTTGAAGTTAGAGGAGTAAAAAGAATTCAAATACTAAAATAAAAATATACCGGTTTAAAGTCGTGAAAAATGGGTAAGAAAATGATGGCCGCCAGTGTTACTGAATTTGTATGAAAGTTCCACCTTAATTTAACAGCACAGTTCCCGACCCGATTTGTAGTCTCGAAAATCGGGATTTCCTGGTTCCTTAGCTTCGGTGCCGGGGCACAACAATTTTTGCCCCCGAACAGACAGCATTTACATTACCAATAATTTTTAGGGAAAAACTGCGTCTACAATTCTACACTTTCTTTTGCGCTCTATGTTATGTGTTCATCTATTATTATTGCCATTTGTGGTGTCAAAATGGTTGTTTTTGTGCGTAAGAATTTGTCCAAAAGTAATAGCCAACTTTAGAAAATCAGTCGACAGATCACAAAAACATTGATCATTCAAGTAAATTGCAAAATAATTAATTAAATTTAAATTCGATTTAATAGGCCCTTTTGACGCTGGCAATGGCCAGCTCAATTTTCTTCTTTGTTACTCAATTTCTTGGACTCAACTTCAAAGTATCTTCGGCGTATATGACAGGGATGGAACCGGATGGCAAAAATGAAAGTCCGGAATCCGGGGAATCCGGTGCCATCCCTGGTATATGACAGTGCAAATTTTTGTGATGTTTGCTTACCATTGGCATCCCGGTTTGAACCCGCTGGTGGCCATCATTTCAATTAGACAATACCGTGACGCTGTGAAGCAAATAATTGCACAAACATTTTCCTAATAATTTTTAATTCAAATATACTTTCGCAATTTTTTGTATTTGCATAGGTTTACCGACTATATGAAAAACGATATTTTTTTGTGAGCATTTTGAATGGTTTAATTAAAAAATAAAATTTATGTGCTTTTACAAAAACTCAAATTTTTAATAGATACATATTGACTAAAAATTTTATTGCTTGATAAAATATTAATGTGCATTCATCGAATTTTCTGTTAACTATGAGGTAATAAAGAGAATGATAGCGATGTTTGGATAAGATAAAAAGAGAGATAGAGAGTTACATGGAGAAAGAAAGGAGAATTAGAGAAATGTGTGCGAGTGTCTCTGACTCTCTCAACTTTTATGACTTTTTTTGGTAAGTACATTCAGTTGCCTCGATGCTCAATCAATGGAAAATGATGCTACCATTTTGCATTCCACCACATCAACCACTATCATTCAGCACTAATTATTAAAAATAGTTAAAAATTTGATAAAAAAATCGCGAGGATTTGGTTGTTTTACGCGTTCCATGACATTTTACGCGCCCCATTGAATTTTGACATTTTCAGCGTCCATGACCACTTTACGCGGTCTTCGACTTTTACGCGTCCCATTACATTTTACGCATTCCATTATTTCTTTAGAAAATGCAACAAAATGAAAAATTTCTCCCTAAGAGCACCCCCATAAAATTGAGTTTTTCATATCGAAATTCGAAAAATTCTCACTAAAAACACTTTAGTTTCTATTAAAATTCAAAAGAATTACATTTTTTTAATTAAACTTAGTGTATTTCTTGAATTTTTGGTTTTAAAATTAAAAAACTGCCTTTATAGGAAAGTTTTTTTATTAAATTTTTATTCTCGATTTTTGACTTTTTTTAGTACATTTTTCAGGTTTTGTATTTTATATAAGATTTTACTGCCAATAATAGTGCATTATTTTGGCAATTTATTCACAATCTCTATTACAAACATAAATAATGAATTTTAATCTACATTCAAAGACAAAATAGAAAATCTATAATCAATTATTAAGTTCTGTCTTTGCAGACCATGGGGAACAGCCCAAAAATTTAAAAAGTGTTATAACAAAATTTATTCGAGAATCCAACTTTCTTGTTTAACCAAACAACTGCTCTTCATTAAAATAAAATTTAAATCTAAATATAAGACAAAATTTATGCAACATTAAAACAAAATAATCGCTATAAAAATCGCTATAAATTTTTTCTCTTTCAAGAAAATGTGCGTATAACATATACATACATACAGATAATGAAGACCAATATTTAATCATGAATTTAATTATTTAGGGAAAAAAGGATGCTAACTGAAGAATTATCAGAGCATACAAAGAAGTTGGATGGACTGATGTGGACAAGGCAAATGTCATAAAGTTAAAGGAAGAAGGCTAGAAATAAAATTATAATATAAATCACAACAATAAAAGATTAGCAAAAAGCAATAAACAATCGACGAATAAGAATCTCTTTCATCTTTTCTTAAATCTCTACCGCTTAGGCCCCATGGATTATGCGCAAGTCATATCGTATTAATTTTGTGTCAAGTAATAAATTTACATTTATAAAAAAAGTCGATCTAGTGTAAATTCATACTAATCAACATGATTAAATTGTTAATAGGAAACCAAAAAATCTTTTGAAATAAACTGGAATACAAAATCAACTAAAAACCATAAGACGTATTATTATTAATAACTGAAAGTTTGAAGTGTGCCCCGCACTGATAAATGAATTTAAATTCTTTAACATAAGACAATTTATTCCAATGTAAAAATAGGCAGTCTTTTTAAAAAAGCCCTTAAATCAATTTATCAAATAAAAACAACCGAAAACAAAAGACATCTTTCCATAAAAAACATAAATTATTTTAAAGTTAATTCAAAAAAAAGCTTTAAAGTATGGTACTTAGTTTAATAAAAGGGAAAGAAAAATGTTATTTAGATTCGAATAATTATACCGTTTGTATTTGTTTATTCCAAGAGACAATTTGTATGCTTGTTATAATGAACATAAACTGAGGCAATCGAATATGATTTTTGTTATAAATTATAAAATTGAAATTTTTCGTCTTATGGATCCGTCATTAAATCAAGGATGAAATAAGTAAATATATAAATTATCAATGAGAGGTTTATTAATCAAAATTATTTGAAATTGAAAAAATACGGCAAAGTTATGAAGGTTGACAATTGAGGAACTTGAAAGAAATAATAATCGCAAAATATTCATCAATAAGCACAATAAAATTTTATTAATTAAAGATGTACAATATAGAATAAA
Organism: Heterodera carotae; assembly: GCA_024500135.1. NCBI lineage: Eukaryota > Metazoa > Nematoda > Chromadorea > Rhabditida > Heteroderidae > Heterodera > Heterodera carotae. The sequence continues at coordinate 45,708 of JAKKIK010000019.1, forward strand.
CAAACCAAACAAGAAAATGACTAAATTCAAACAATAAAACTTTGTAATGAATTTTTTTATTTATTTATGTTAAGAATAATAATAAATTTAAAAATAGACAAATAAAATCTAATTGGAATGGAATATCAATTCAAACAAATAATGTAAAATTAAAAAGGTTGAATATGTGAGGAAACTCTAAGCTTATACTAATAAAAATCTATAAGTGTTTTGCAATGGTAAAAAAGTAAACAAATTAAAATTTTAATAACGTAGAAAGGATCGGAAAACAGAAATAATTCTTCAAAATCATCAGAATGTTTTCACAACCACGGCATAAAGAAGTGCCTTTTAAGTTGTAAATTCAGCCTTTAATCTAAAATTCAGTTCAATAGATAAAAAAATTATAAAATATCTTTTATTTTCAAAAATTTTTAAATACCCTCAATAAATTGAAAAACGGCAACTTAATTACAACTACAATAAATAAAAATATTAATATTTAAAAATTAACCCAGAATAGAAATCCTCGAAATTGATAACCCCGCGTCTGCAATGATCAGGGTTCCCAAGTCGGCTTATTTCTAAGATTTGTACTGATTTGGAGGGGTCCTATCTTAGAAACTGAAAATGTACTTATTTCTAAGAAATGTACTGATTTGAGCTCAATTTACTTATTTTGTACTGATTTTTGGGAATTTCAAAGGAAAACTCCGATTTTGAATGGTAATTTTTGAAAATAAATATTTTTTAAAGCGATTTTATATGCAAAATCTTAACAAGATTCACTTAAATATTCAAAAAAATTTCCCGACGGTGCATAGAGCACCGCCAGATCAATTCCTCCTAACGATTTCTGCTTTTTGGTCTTATTTTGTGTCTTATTTTTGTGAGCCCAAAGAAAATTGTAATTTTTGGCTTCAAAAATCTTTCAATTTTTGCCTTCTAAAATGAAAATAGTCGTGAAAAAAGACAAAATCTGATAACAAATTAACCTAATTTTTGCAAAATTTTTCCCGGCGGCGCCTATCGGCACCGCCTCTCCCCCCACCCAATAAATTATGATTTCTTGTTTTTTAAGTCCGCTAATTGTTCAAAAAGATTATGGATAATGAAAAATATGGTATTTGATAGTTAATTGCATGTTATTGATCAATTTAAGCTTTATGCATGTTTTTTGAACGTTTTACGTACTACTTACGTAAAATCTTAGTTTTGGGGTCCAAATCTTAGATTTACGGCCATTTTTTCTTATTTTGAAAAAAAAACTTGGGAAATCTGGCATTCTCTGTTCATTCTACTTTTTTCCATTTGTCACCCTCCCCCCAATTTCAAGCCGCGTCCATACCATCATGGCACCAAAAACCATCTTAGAAGGAAGTAATCAATTAGCAAAAATTTTAAAGAAATTCTTAACCTATAAGCCGAAGCAATGTTTTAACAATTACCGTATAATTTATAAGCTTTCCTAACCGACCAACATATTAAAAATATAAATAGACAAACAAACCAAGAAATTATACTAATAATCAATGATAAATTAAAATGATATAATCGCATACACTTTCTTTATATGAAAAGATTTACTTAAAAATGTAAATATCATTAGATAAATAGTAAAAAAACTAGCAAGACAATCCATTTGCCTTAGAGAATCAATTGAAACGAAACTCATTAAGAATTCAAATGAAAAAATCTCGACAATAAGTCTAGTACTGTTAGTTAAAGAATAGCTGGAACTGATTTTTAATATATAAAACGATGGACAATTCTTAAATCCCCTAACAATTATTTAAAAGTAATTTAAATATAGATTAGATTCTGAAATGTGAGGCCATTGAATTTTGCTGAAGCCAAAAAGAAAGTTAAAAATAAGCAACGGATAAAGCTCTGCAAGAAGAATGCATGTCAAACGAACTGACAGTCAGGAATGGATCATTTACGCTGGCCATATCGTGGTCAGAAGTTAAAATCGCAAGTCGGCTCCTGATTGTGTTCGGCCAAATAATATTATGCAAAATATCTCTTGCAATTAGAAAAAATAAACATACTTGCAGAAATCTCAAATTACGAATGAGTATATAAAAGATTTTTCCATTTAAGCAGCTATTGGAAATTTCCAAAAAACGTTTTAAAGACGACTTTCAAATAAATTCAACATGCCCATGATAATAATTGATAAAAAACATAAAATAAAAAACTATTTTGATTATTATAGAAGGAAGCAATCAACTAGCAATATTCTAAAAATTCATTAATGAAAATCTTAACATATTAGTCAAAACAATGTTTTAACGATCTTCGTCTTGAAGTTAAAGCAATAAATTGAAGTGAATAATAAACTAATCTTGCCGAAAAATAATAAATAATTTAACAATTATAAAACTCAAAAGGAATTATTTTTGCATTTAAAAACTTAATGTTGTATATAGGTAAGATTTTTTCCTGACAAACATATAAATTGTTAAAACAAAAACTATTAAATTCAAACAGAGTTTGTAATTTTGGCATGCTTAGGCTGTCAAGACACTTTTTTATCTTAGGTTAATACAATCAGTTTTTTCTTATGGCTTATAAATCATATCGAATAATGAGTAAAAAAATAAATAAAAACAATAACATTAGAATACTAGCAATAATTTTGACGAAAATGGGCGATTACTACGCCCATTAATGATAATGATAAAGCGGAAAAAACAATTAGCGGAGAAAACCGATTAGCAGCCGCATTGACCAACTGCTCAAAGTATTTTCCAACCACATAGAAGCAAATGTAAAAATTGTAATTATCAGATCACTATTTCTTTTGAATAATAAAGCGACTATTATTCAATTTCAAAAATGAAATTCGAATGTGAATAAAAAAATTAGAAATATGTGGAATATAGAAAAAACGAAAAAAAACTATTTACAAATGAGAAACGTGCAGAATTGCTGATTTAAACGTCTATGTAACATGAAAAACGCACAGGTCACCGACATGTTTCATTATGAAAGTAAAGTTTTACTCGCAATAAAATTGAAACAAAAAATAAGCGATTAACCAACAAAGTTTCCAATGAACGGTGTGACATAGAGATGACAAGAGATAATTACACAGAAATTAATTTTTCTAAAAAATTTCTGGGGAATAATCGTGAATCAGCACAACAAAATACAGTTATTAACATACTATAAATGATAATTAAAAATAAAGTTACAAAAAAAGAAGGGATCTTGGAGCTATAATGCAAATGGCAACGATAGGTTAATAATACAATTAATTTTTTATTAAAAAAATTATATATCGTACCGAACTGTGAGAAAACTTGTAACAAACTCTAGAATTAAAAAAAAACCATAATATCAAAATAATATCAATTCAAATGAATCTTTCTTAAAAATATGTAGAATTTAAAAAAGAACGAAAAATATGAACGTGAAGAACTGCTGAAATTTTTGTTAATATTAAAAAATATCCATATATAATTCCTTACATTGCAATGGCAGATCCGAGCAAAGAAATTGCCAAGATATTGGACATGACATTTTCAAATGTAAAATTTTTTTTAGAGAAACTAATCAGAATCATTGCAAATAAATTCGATGCTGCAAATTAAATTCAAGATTTAACAATAAAGCAGATTGAAACATCTAAATTGGCTCTGAAAAAGGGCGTTTTACCGACATGTCACAAAAGCGTCCAAATGTAATTGTGCAACAAAATTGAAGCAAAAAATGTTGCCAATAGATGCTGTTACTTAAACTATTATCAGAAACAAATCTTTCTAAAATGTAAAATTCAACTAGAGAGCAAAAACCAACCAATACTAATTATCTTAAAATTCTTTCAATAGTCAAAAACAATATATTTTATCTAATGTTGTTAATAAATTTGCGTAAATTCATCTTTTCTATTAAAAAAAGTTATTTTTATATAAAATAAATAAATATAAATATCATTAGAAATAAAATATTTAGTAAATATGCACCAATTAGAGCATGGTACACATTCAAACCGAAAATTGAAAAAACAAATGAATAGAAATATGATGCGACGAATTGTGTGCAAAGCCAAATTCAGAATTTAGATCATAAATAATTTCTAAAAAATTACGATTGACTTTGAAGGAAATTCAAAATCACACTTTCGTAACGATTTGAGTAAGATAACATTATGACGAAAAAGTCAAAACTAGGTCGGAATGTTAATATAAAATATATTGAGTAAAAAGAAAATGCATGACGGAAGCTAAGGCAATAAATGGAAATTCTAATGTAATAATAACCAAAAGATTAATTATCTTAGCCTAACTTGATTAAAACTTTGTAAACACCTGCCTTTCCTCTCACACATTAATCTAAAGTGTTAGCCGAGATTTTGACTGCATGTTCTGAAGTCATTTTTCGCGATGATAGGACCTTACCGTCTCTGGACCGCTTCGCACACCATAAAGTATATTTAAACATTTAAAACAAAACAAAACGAAACTTTTAAACAAATTTAATTGTAACTGTAATGCAAAAATTTAATATAATGTCAATACTAAAAGATTTATTAAAATGAATTAAGGAGTCATAAAATAATTAATTGAGGATAATTCAGATAAAGTATAACATTTTTTCTATATATTATTGCAAATTTCATATTGTTAAAATCTACGTAGTTTTTAAATATAATTGGGTTAAATTATTAATAAATATATCGCAAAACAGCATGGCTTACAAAAAAAAATTGTATATATATTAACTTAAAAGCACAATAAATAAAAAATCCGTAAGCAGAAGATGCTAAGTAATTTTATATTTCCAAATTATCGAAAAATTTGTTAAACTTTTTCACGTAAAGCAAATTGAGCGCATCGCAATGGTACTTTGTGCAAAGTAGGCAAATTAGGTTTCATCAACATCGGCTTGGTGAAAATCTGACTGACAATGCCCATGTCGACAAAAGATAATGCATAAGTATCTCAGCATCGATCTTGAACTTCTGCCAAATAAAAAATTTTAATTATAATGCCACATAAAACCATTAATACTTTACCATAGAAATTCAAGCATTATCAAATTTTATACAAAAATTATGTGGAAACAGTGCCAAATCCAAATTTGGGCAACGTTGAACACGGACTTTTCTAGGGGTCTGGAGGATCAATAAAAGGCATAAAAATTTGATTAATTTAGAAATTCATCATGAGTGCTCCAATAAAAAACAATATAATTTATGTATTATTTGAAACGAAAAAAAAAGCAACAGTTTATTTTTTAATTAATTTAGTTTTATCCTAACGCTAAAAAATAATCCTTCTCTATAGAAAGAAAATAAATAATATCCAATTTTATTTATTTAAAAATGCTTGCAAAACTGCAAAAATTACGCAATGTTAGTTGCCGAAAGATCAGAACAATAAATATCGTGGGTGGTTATTATCCGTCATTAAGTTCAATAGGCGGTGGATAAACACTAATGAAATCAACCAAATTAAACCATAATTTATTTTAAATAACATTAATACAGCCTATATACTTTTAGTAGAAGAATGCCGGATAATTAGCAAATGAATCCTATCAAAAAATTTAACCATAACATTAAATTGAGTAAACTGCATTTTTTAATATACAACATCTTTAAAACTGAAAATATTCACAAAAGTTAAAAAATATATAGACCAATATATTATAATTAGCACGATGAAACAAAGCGAGTAAAACTCAATCTTATATGAATTAAAAGAATATTTATTTCAAAAAATTCTTATTAAGAAGAGAGTGCAAAGTGCAATGAGATTGACATAGAACTTGAAAGTGCATTATTTAATGCTAAATAAATCAGAAGAATTTTAAAAACCCAACGTAATTATTTCATTTTATCAATAATCCAAAAATTGCAAAAGAAGAAAAGTGAAGCACAGCAGTCCATTGCTAAAAATTAAAAACATAGATACAAATTTAAAAATACCATTGTGCTAGAACAACATCAATTCATTGCAAATAGGTGCAGCATGCTTGGAATAAAATACTCATATTTAACAAGAGACACACAAATAAAATTCGTAAACATTCAAACTTTACACAATTACCGAAATGTAACAACTAAAAACATGAAATTTCATATAAAAAGAAATTTTACTGATTTCGATCTTTATTAAAGTATGTTATCAAAAAAGCTTAAAACTAAAACAAAAATAATTTATTATTTTGGTATTTTTACGAAGCATTTCTCTGTTTTATATATAGTAGCAATACACTCGCAAATTGCATGATTACTCCCACACGATGTTCTTCGATAAAAATTTCAAATAGCGCACTAGCGCAACATTTTGCCGTTCAAATAGGCTATATGCATCGGCACTAACGACCGGAGCTGTAAGAAAGGAAATTCAAAAAAACTATTCAATTTTTTATTAAGATGTAACGAAATCTAATTCAACTATTAAATTCAAATAAAGCCAAAGTTTACAAGAAAATAGATTACATGTGAAATAAATTATAGAAATAAGAATATTACAGTAAAATATATAGATTTAAAAACTAAAATCGAAACACTTAAAAATAACTCTATTGTTATGGTAAAACTCGTAGCACTATTTTGAATTCAAGACATAGCTTACCTTGTTTTTTTGCCATTGAAATAAATTTTTTGAATATTTGAAAGGCATTAATACATTTAGTTTAAAGTTTAAATTTAAATAAAAAAAAAATTAATTTAAAGGGCGTGTACTGATACCCTGACTTTGCACACCAAATAACAGTGTAAATGAAAATTAAATTTTTAGGTTAAAAGATTAAAATGCGAAAGTTAAAGAATAAATTTTTACAAAATTAAAGTTTCAAATATTAATAAATTTTTATTTGCTTATTTTTACAATGTTAATTATTTTAATTAATTAATCCATCTACTCGAACACCTTCGCAAGGCAATCAAAAATTTGGATGCTTTCGCCGCCAACAATTAAAAAAGCGTTGAAGTGAGCGTGACAAATCGTCACTCAAAACCAAAAACAGGACATTACCGAAAAATTAAAGTCTTTATCAAAGGCACAGACAATCAGCCCAAACAATTCAAATAAATCGTGGATTAATTTCTACTCCAACTACAATCCCGAAGCGGATTTTGCCTTTTTGGAAGAATTAAATAAAGAAGAAGTCCTTTTTGATAAGGCCAGAACTTCACACAGAGTCAACACAATTGCAGGACAAGACACACTTACGGATTAAGAATTTGAAAAAACATCTAGACCGCTTTAAAATTGATAAAACAACATAATTATCAAAATGAAACATTAAAGCCAAAAGGCAATTAAAAATATTTTTGTGTTGGCAGATTAAATAATTGAAAATTGATTACTATAAATTGGTAAATAATAATTTTTTATTAAATTTTCATCACTTTTCTCTAGCAGAAATGTGAATGGTTTCAAGTTTTTCATTGAATTATGCGAAATAACACAAACCATGCATTATAGTCTAGCATAAATTTGAACTGTTTATTATTTAGGACGAATTTATAAAAACAAAGCAATAAATAAAAACTCCCTAAATGTCATTTCAAATTATTGCTTAATAATTTTATGTTAAATAATAAGAAAATTCCCAAGCTAACGTAAACGATAAACCTAATAGATACATGTTGAATACGCTTTTACAAAGAAAAAACTGTTAAAAATCAATTTTTTGTTGTATTTCTATAAAAAAGTTACATATAATAATGTATAATTAATTACCCTTATGATTGCTTTATTAAAACCAATTTGAGTCATAATATATAAGCGATTAAAGATTATTTGTACTAAATAATTGTTTTTATGCAGCTTGCAACCAGGCTTTACTGCTACGGCACATTGGACTATGCCAAGTCATCTGTAAATTATTATCAAAAAATTATAACATTTCTTAAATAATGGAAGCATAATTAAAATTGATTTAAAACAATCAAATCAACTCTCTAAACAAAAGTCCAAAAAATAATGTCTATGATTTTAAAATATAATCACTTTATTATTAAATCCATCCATTATTTATTTTTTTTGTCCGCGCACATCGACACATGCAGCGGCAAAATCGACGAATGGCCTACACTTAGCTGCTCAAAAACTGTAAGGTTGTGCGCGTCGCGATCAAGGCGAACAACAAACAATATCAAATAATTTTTCTAGATTTATTTTTGCTATTTCCTATTAATATTTTAAATATTATCAATTGCTGTGGAATATTTATAAATAAAAAAAATACCACGCATAGTCTGCCCTTTTTAGGGCAATCACAAACGTTGTTGTTCAAATGAAAGTCTCAAGCGGTTCGGGCATGACTTGACAGCTTAAATATTCAAAAAAAAAGTTAGTTATTCAAAGAGACAAAAAATGGGATGATTATGTAGGCATTACAACAGTATAAAATTAAATTAAAAAAATATGGGTAACAAAACAGATATTTCTATTAGAAAAATTAAAAAATTGAGTTTGGGCGAAATCAGTCACCTATCATGGCAACCCCAAGACCATTACTATGAATCTGTGCTTAAAGCTTGCAGAGGCGAGTTAATTTCTCATATCAACAAATTACTGCGAAATAGACGTCCCACAACATCTCATTAACTAAAAATTAATCTTTTTATTTGAAAAAATCACTGGTCTGCGATTAATGGAAAAATGGGCGAATAGGAATTTTGACATTACGTTTAAAGAAAACAGAAATTTAAGTTTACAAAATTATTAGCGAATATAAGAATAAATTAATTTACTTATTTAAACATAATACTCTCTCTATACGCTCAACTCTGAATTCAAACAATTTCAGAATGTCTGGTCAAGTAAATTTAAACCTCAATAAATAATCATTACCAGATAATCATTACTACAACATCTGTCTTGAATTCTATTATTATGATTAAATTGAATAGTCTAATCAAAGTTAATAATAAACAAGAGACACAATAGAAATGTGTTCATCACCGATTCACGTTTTGGTCACAGTTGCTCATAATGATAATAAAGAAATATCAAATGAATTACAGATTATTACATCCCGGTCCATGAGAAGAAAAACTTTATTCGTTTGAACTTTTTTGGTCTATATTATTTATACCAACAAATAAGGAAGAAAATTAATTCAATTGGTCAAAACACAAAAATAATTATGTTCGCTTTTTAAACACCCGAATGGCCCTGCATATATGCACAAGGAACAACAATAAGCACTTGAAACAAGAATAGTCAGCGCTTAAAATCACATTTTTAAAGAAGCATTTATTAGAAATAATTTTAAAAAATATTTCTCTATTCTATCACGACTATAAATCCAAATTGTTATAAGTGGATGCTTTTTTCTTTAAATTATTACTAAATGTTATGTAAAATATTTAGCCAAAAATATTAACTCATTCTTCATAAAATTTAAAAGAACTCTTAACTCTGAATTAAAAATAAAACCTCTTGCCTTAGACAATATAATAAAATAAAAATTTTCCAAATAAAAAAATTAATAAGATAAATCAATGCGACCGATATATTAAGCGGTGCTAGCAATAATACGATAAATGCGAAAAACTCCACGAGGTAGTCAAAATCTTGCGTCATAATATCAAGAGTTTGCAAGCATCACAGAATAAAATTTTAAATGTTGTTCAATTAAAAATGAGTTTTTAAAAATATCAAAATCAAGAATTGCTTATTGCTGTCCAAAAATATTTCTTTGAAAACTAAAACAGCACTAAACAAAGCATTTCAGATAGCAACGACATTCTGCTTTTTCCGAAGAATTAATAAATAAATTAATTATTGTTAAAAAATTAAATAAATAAGAAATTGTTAATAATTCATAAATTCCCGTAGTAAAAAGAGATCAAAGTGATCCAGAGTGATCATGAGAGGGAAAAAAGCAAAACCTAAATGAAATAACATTAAATTATGATAAAATATGCTGCTTTGGTAACAAAATATACTGCGCAACCACTTTTTAGTGCTTGCCCCTTTCCATGACATAACCGCAATTGCCCGTTCCACCACAATTGTTCATTCGCTAAACGAAAGTTGGCAACTTTTTAGGGTGTGACAAAACCCGCCCAAGCCAAATTTGCCCTATAAAGGGCAGTCAATTCCACCATTCATTGTCCTCACTGATTCACCACCACAACTATTATATCATACCAATTGGAACTTACAAACAATTTAAGATAATGACAACATTTCCTTCAAATGCAATTCAACGATGCTCTCTGGATATCGGTTAAATGAGAGTTGAATTATATAATCAAAATAACGCTTTGTCTCTAATAAAGCGCTTAATGAAATCAAAAAAAAAGTTTAACGAATTTTGTACTGAAAAGCTTGAAGAATATTAAACGTTGCAAAACATAAACGATAAGTGCTACAAAGTCAATAAAAATATTTTAAGATCAAAAATTTGATAAAAAATTATAATGATAGCGTTGTTTATAACTTACGTATGTTGCGAGTGTGGCTCTTTTCAACCATATTATTTAAATATTCTCATGTACATTAATTTATAGATAATTTGGTTTATAGTTTGGGTTTATCACTTTTTTCTAACCTTAGATTTTTCAAATAATGTTTTATTTTGTACTTGTATGTGACTCATTAGATGGAATAATGATTTTGTTAGTCCATGAATTAAAGTATTCTGCTCTTTATTTATACCCAATGCACAACCTTATTATAAGCCAACAATAAAGCTTTTAAAATCCAAAAATATATTTTCTTTTAAGTAAATGTATTTGAATTTTGGTAAACATGTTTTTAGTTGTTCCATTTTAGTAAATAATAGAATATTAATATATTGGTTTTCTTAAAAATAATAATTTTTATGGAAACGAATTTTATTTTTTGTTCTCATGATAAAAATGAGGGTTTTATTTCACGGATGCACCTCGTGTATTTTGCAGAGAATTTTGATGTGGTTCTATGAACAAAGATCGCAATTAACACGAAAAATAGGATTTTAATATTTATTTTGCAAATAATTTATTAATTTTCTTACATATCTAGTTTCCTTAAAACAACTTTAAATATTTAGCCAAATATTTCAGACCTTGATTTTATTTTAAATAATTGTCTCCCAAAAATTAATAAATGCTTGCAACCACTGAGCAGGCATTTAGCGGAAACGGCCGTCTGCCAAGAATATTAATTTGTACAATATTGTTCTTTCTTTGATTTATTTTTATTTTGTAAATGCCTTTTGTCTTCACATTTTGTAACAATTTGCCTTCCGTCATATTAAAAATGGTAGGTATTTATTTTTGGTTTTTTTTATATTTTCATCATGTCTGACTTTGGTTTTTAATTAATTAAAAATTGCAAATTAAGCATTAGTTATTTTAAACATTTTTTTATTTATCCTTCAATTTTAACTTTTTTTCCAATTAATGATTATAGATTTAGCTTTTATTTTTTTCACATATAGCTTTGGTCTGTTATTTTTGTCACTCTTTTTCTTTTGACTAAGGTTTATTTTAGGTGTATTTTTTTGAATTTACAATATCATGCAATTATTAATATTTTGATCTGTAATATCAATATTTTTGATGCATTTCATTGTCAATTTAATACAGCTTAAAAAACCGTTGTTAGATTGTAACTTAGGTTGTAAAAAAGGATTACTTTTTTTTTAATTTGGTGATTTTTCAATAACAAGAAAGGATTCCAGTGCCGTATGTAACGTAATTGTTGTAAAAGTATATAAGTGTTTAAATTTTGACTTTTCATTCTCACCATCATGCTATATATTTTCTACAATCCAGGGAATTGAAAATATCTTGTATAGAAACTATCTTATAACAATCTTTTTTGTTATAATTTTGCATTGCCTCTGAATTGATAAAAAATCATTCAAAGTTGAGATTCCGAATGTAATTTATGTGGATCAATAAATAATATGAAATATGGCGTTTCTTTTCTTCAAAATGATTTTAAGCAACCTCGAATTGTCCCACGTAATCATGCCATATCTCCATTTCAAAAATTCAAATGATCCAATTTTATTAAAAAATGTTACCGCTTTTATTCTTAGTAAAAGCATTGAATTGACCGTTTTCTTTGGGTTTAAAGTTAAAAAAAGACCTTCATGCAGAACAAATTTTTAACTAAAAAGGGATTTAGAATTTCTTTTTTAGTTTCTGTTTTTATGAATTTTGAAGCCAACTTTTTTTAACAATTAATTGTGTGTATTTTCAAACAATTAAAAACAGAGATTCGATGTAATTAATTATTTATATTTAATTGGTTAATTTTCATATGCCACCTTTTCGATTTCGTCAGCATATTCTTCATAGAGAGTTTAAAATGGTCTTATGCATGATTTCTAGCATGTTATATTAAGAGATTTGCTTTGCTGAGCTAAAGATGAATTTTATTTAGATGATTTATATAATTTTTTAATTGCATAGTAATTAATTTTATATTAGCAAGAAAAACCCCAACACATGTTGATTTCCCTGCGACTTTGTACACTATTTGGAACGATCGCTTAAATTCAGAATTAATTTTTTAAGAAACGAATAAAATATTTCTTTTAAAATTAATTGTAGGTTTAAATTGTGAATAAGCTAAATTTTTCCTTTTCCAAATTGTTTTAGACAAAACACCAGTTTCTTATTTTGCCCGCATGTCATGTCCTTGCCATTATTTTTTAATTTCAATTTTATTATTCTCTTAATCATCATTTTTGAGGGTTAAATATTTAAATTTTTTTGTATTTATATGCTATGGTAAACCAGTAGAATAAAGGAATTTGGGTAGTGTTTTGTTCGTTCTGCTCTTTGACATTTTGTTTGAATAGTTAAAAATTATAAATATATTTAAAATTTAATGATATATTTATATATCTTTTTGTTGTTCTTTATTTCATTTAAATATTAATGTTTTCTTGTGTAAGTTAGAAATATAGGTTTAAGAATTTGTTTCCATAAGTGATTTGTCGAGAGTCTTTGAACTCACGTCGCTTTTTTGGACCTAAAAAAATAAATATTTTTAAGATAATATTCTTGGATTTTCTTTAACGTCGCCGATTTTTTCTTTTATTAATGTTTAAATATTTACTTGTAGCTAATCTTGTGGTATAATAGGAAATTATTTAAAAGGGCTAATGATTCAGTTTTTTGATCAAAAGGCAAAAGAACATACATTTGCAATAAAAGTAAAACCAAACAACTGTATTAAATAATTTTTTTAACTTTTATTTTTGCTTTTCCTATTAATATTTTAAATATTACCAATTGCTGTGAATATTTTATAATTTTTAGATAATAAAAAAATAATACCACGAATAGTCCATTCTTTCCAGGGAAAATGCACAATCATAAATTGATCTGAAATTTCCCACCTGGCAGATTAATTTGGTTTTGTTTTGTCAAAATATAATTTAATAAGTATTTCCGTCTTTCGTTCAGCACAACCGCAGCTGATCCCGATTCGTGTCGTACAACACAATTATGGAAGGTATATTTGATTGTCTAGCAGCAAATTAATATTTGCTTGTCAATTAAACTTCTATGAATTATGAATTCTTTAATTAAGTAACAAACTTTAAATTTGATTATATTTATTCTTTTAATTATATTATCTCCTGCTGGGATGCTGTTAATTAAATTGAAACAATGGAAGATTTTTAATCAATTGAATAGATAGTAGTCAGCTTTTAGGAAAGCATTTCTTTGTTGCTATAACTATAACTTCCGTTTTTATGTGGACTTCATTTTTATTTTTTTAACCTATTTATATTTTTACCAAAATGATGTAAAACACACAAGAGTATTTTTATCGATTAGATTAATATGTAATTTTTAGCAGTAGGCTTAGATGGCAATTTGAGTTTTTTGTCTTTATTGAAAACTTGGTAGTGAGTTCTCTTTAAATTTATTATATTCTTCAAGACATACATTTCTCTTTTTTTTCTTGTCAAAATTCCTTTCTCAATAAGATGAAGAATATTAGTATTTGAACATTAACAAATTCGTTGTTGTAACGTATAATAATTATTGGGTATCTTTATTTAACTTTTTTTAAATATTTATTTCTTAAGTTTATTAAATGGTTTTTTTCAAAATTGTAATATAATCTAAATATTGTTGTATTATCAAATTTTTTAATTGTTGTTTTAAAAATTTGTGATAATTTTATTTTTTGATCCTGTTATATGAAAGAAATGCTAAATTCCAAACTATAATTACTTTTTAGTGCTTCAGACTTATGAGATTAAATATCTTGGTAAGTTTTTCACTATCACTAATTAATATCTGATGAATAAATATTGATACTTCAATGAATTTTATAATACCTATCAAGTTTTTTAGGGTAACAGTTAGAGATTTAGGTAATAGTCTAGTTTGTACCCCCCTTTTTTGAAAATATTTTTTCAAGTTTTGAAAAGTTGTAAAAACATGTTCCTAGGGGTTTCTAGGGCCGCTGATCCCGAATCCGACACTTATTTCGCCTAAGTTCGAACCCCGGACCAAAATCGAGCAAAAAGTCGAAAATCCAAACTTTTCTAAAAAATTTTTTCAGCTTACTTAAAAACGCATAAATGGGCATTCTTGGCTGTTGCCTTTATGCCTTTAAAGTATTTCAAAAAATTTAGAGTGATTTGAAATTTAAAAAATTTTAGAAAAATTTTGAATTTTCGACTTTTTGTTCGAATTTTGGTCCGGGGTTCGAACATAGGCGAAATAAGATCGGATTCGGGATCAGCGGCCCTAGAAACCCCTAGGAACATGTTTTTACAACTTTTCAAAACTTGAAAAAAGTTTTTCAAAAAGGGGGGGGGTACAAACCGTGCTGACGCGTTAGTTAAATTACGCCACCATGCGCGTTAGTTAAATGCGCCAAGCGCGTTAGTTAAATACGCCACCGCTGCCATTTTAGCATTTCCCCACCATGCGCGTTAGTTAAATGCGCCAGCGCGTTAGTTAAATTCCGCCATATTGCCATTTTACCATTTGGTAAATATGTATTATATGGCCAATAGCCAAATAAGATAAAATATATTTTAATCAACTCCTATCAGGCTGTAATATTCGAATCCGAAAGAATTTTTACGCGGAAACCATTCTAAACCAGTTTTTGAACCCGTTGAAAGTCGTAAAAAATGGCTTAGAAATGAGCAAAAACCAGCCCTAAACCAAATTTGTTATCAATCGACAGCTCTCGACGAGACAAGTCAATCTTGACCAGTTTCAACACTATTTTTCTGCTGTTTTGATCATTGGTACTAGTGTCCATTTTTAGTTGGCCAGTGTTCAGATGGCTTCGGTTCGAGTTGAATTTGGTCAAGATCGACTTGTCTCGTTGCGAGCTGTCGATTGAAACCAATTTGTCAGGATTTGAATGTTTTGGGCTGGTTTTTGCTCATTTCTAACCCAATTTTTACGACTTTAAACCGGTTCAAAATCGGTTTATAATGGTTTCCGTTTTAAAATTTCTTTCTGATTCGGCTATTACAGGCCTATAGGAGTTGACTGATATATATTTTATCCCATTTTGGCTATGGGCCATATAATACTTGACCAAATTGTAAAATAGCAATATGGCGGAATTTAACTAACGCGCTGGCGCATTTAACTAACGCGCATGGTGGGGAAATGCTAAAATGGCAGCGGTGGCGTATTTAACTAACGCGCTTGGCGCATTTAACTAACGCGCATGGTGGCGTAATTTAACTAACGCACTAGCACCGGTACAAACTAGACTATTACCGAGATTTAAGTTAAATGATTTTTAATTTGATGATTTTTTTTAGTCACTCATTTTAAATTAGTTTTAATAATAACATATATCATGCATAAACTGACAGTTTTTTTATTGCCTATAGTCATCGTAAATCGTTCCCAAATCTACAAACTTTATGCAAAATTTTTGTGACTCGCCGCGAGTTCTGCAAAGTCCTCATCCTCCGTTTTGATAGGAGGAGATCATCTTATTATAGTAATATTTTAATTATTATTAATTATTAATGCTTTTTGTATCAGCTTGAAAATATTAGCAAGTTGAAATCTTGAATATAAATTTGCCATTACCAACAATAAAATACATTAATAATTTTAGTTTTGCCATTTTGGTATATAATTAAATTTTGTCGCTAACCAATAAATATAGACATTTATTAGAAGCTTGAGGCTTCGCTGTGCGGTTGTTTCGACTACGTCGCCTTGGAAACTGTACGATAATTAATTCAGTTTTTGGCAGATATTTATATATTTTTATATTAACAATTGGTCGAGAAGCATGATGAATTTTGGAATATTTAGAAGCAAATGTAAAGTTTTTATTTAGGTTTATATTAAATTCTTAGAGTTTCATAAAATCTACAAGCTTCATGCAAAATTTTGGTTGTGTCAAAAATTTTTTATATGTTGTTTTATCTAAAGTTTCTCGTATCACCGTCTTTTTACTAAGCTTATTGCATAGACCAAAGCTCGCCGTATAATCTGTAATGACTTTTTGAGTAAAATAATGTTATGGTTGCTAATTACATTTGCTATTCTACAGCTTTTTAAATAAATCATTTATTTATACGTTTTTTGCATGAGTTTTCTCGCCTCAATTTTTCGCTGTTTTGTTCAAAAGTTTTTTGTACGGCCAACCGCGACAAAACATTTTAAAGTCTGTCGCCACTGACAATTTTTAATTTAGGATGTTTGAGTTTTATTATTTTACATTGAATTAGATTAATGCAAAACAATTCTTTTTCACATTGATGAAAGTAGGATTTTTCAATTTTCATTTTATTTGCAGACAATTTGAATGATTAAATGCTGCGAGTGCTACATAACGGGTTTTCAAGTGTGATGGGGTGTTTTGGGTTTTGAATTTATAATGCAATTTTCCTTCACGATTTCATCATTTATTTTGTTGTTTTTATGCAAAACAAAAACTGCTATGGTATCAAAATAAAATAGTAAATATAATGCCATATTACTTTTTTAATTATTACATATTTGAGTTGATATTTTCGAGCTTGCACGTCAGGTTGCTTGTAAAGACATGAGTTATAGGGCTTGAAATATGAATCAATATTGTTTAAAATAATTGAAATTACCTTTTTTTTTGTTTCGTATATATGTATTATATGTTGCTTTCCTGTGGTGAACATAATAATTATTTTTTTCTTTATGAGCTGGAAGCAGTATCGTTTAAATTTTCTCCTGTCGTGGTTCGACATTAATAATCCAAAATTTTTTGTTCTTTTACTTTAATTTATGTTTTTGTTCTTTAGTCAAATTAATTTTTTTGTGCGGATAAATTATTTGAACTATTTTTACTGTCTTCGTGATTCGAAATTTTTCTATTAAATTTTGAACTTTCTTAATGTCATTTATAAAATAATATACTGCAAAAAATCGGATGTGTGTCATGACATTTCCGGCGTTGAAAATGAACATTTGATTTAGTTATTTTAATTGGTTTTTTAATTTTTATTTGCATAGCAGCAAAATATTTTAATTATTGACAATCATATGCATGAACTCCCTGCAATGAAATTTGCTTCAATCAATGGCGTTCTATTTTTCGTTTAGTTTTAGATGAAATATGAAACTTTCATTTGTGCCTTTCATTTAAAGTCATTATTTGAATTATAATGTTTTTATCGCTGTTAGTATACATATATGTATATAAATTTTTACATTTTAAAAATGTTGTCAATGTTTGTTTCAAATTGCTCATTGAAGAAACAAAGCCCAACTGATGTTAGAGCAAAATTTTATTCTTGAATAAATTTTGACTACTATAAAACAGAATCTATACCCATAAATGTACTTAATTATTAATAATTGGTATTTATGCAACTATTTTAAAATTTTGGTTTTTCACTCTTTAGTTTTTTAATATGTTACGAAATACTTTAATTAACGATAATTTATGATTTATTTTATTATTATTTGTTTTTGTTTATGAGTGATTCCAATAATTTATTAAATAGTTAATTTATTCCAAATGAATAGTTGTTAGTTGCTCTGTAGAAGTAATGACTATATTACTATCATGAACGATCGCATCGCCCGAGCAATATTTAGGAATACCTATGGTTTTTAAATTACTGATTGACTCGTGGGTTTTCTGTTTTAACAAAATCTTTCAGTCCGAAGAAAATTATTATGTCAACGGTTTTTGTCAAAGATGTTGGCTCAAAAAGTATCGCGTGCATTAATCAATTTTACTTTGGATGTGTAGCCTTTCAACTAAGAATTTCCAAATCAAAATTTTGTTGTCAATTTTATCGTATGAACAACTTGCTGGGTGTTCGGTTATTATTGTCGGTGTTTTATTTTTTAATAAAACAATTGTTAAAAATGTTGAGTATTTTTATCGTCAAATTTCTTCATAATTTTATACCACCTGAGCTCTTTGCGCTCGTAGCGGAAAGTGACAACATTTGATCACGTTCTCGTTAAAATTTTACTAAGCCTATAAGATATTTAGTATTATATTAAAATTTTATTTCTTATAATTTTTCCTTCTTTGCGATTGGTTCATACGATGAAGTTTTTAGAAATTTTCTCACCTTATTTTAGACATGGCATTATCAATTAGTCTGCTATTGTAATCTCAGCTATTCTAAATGGATTTGTTTGCTATTTGGCCAAAATTACGTACAATAACTTTTTCTTTTCCAATTATTATCTTTTCATTATAATTAAAGAATAAAATTACTGTTTTAATTGTTCGAAATAATTAAGTGGACAATTGAAAGTTTGATGAATTATAATTTTTATTTTTGCTGATATCTTTTCTATTTAAAATATTTATTTGAAATAATGTTAATTAACATTTTATTAAAAACCTTTTCGCTGATCTCTAATCCTTAACTAAAATTTTCGTTCTCTTTCACTTCTACATACCTAAATATAATTTTATACTTTTATTTTCTGCATTTTTTTATTATTGTTTTAATTATATATAAAAAATTATAGCAAAAATTATTTTGAAAACTCTTGGTTCGCCAGCATTAACAGATTGATCCAGTAAAAGTTTTCAGTCGGTCTAAAATGAATTGCAAAAAAACTGAAATTCGCTTTTTGAAACTTTTTACAAGACTTGGTCACTTTTTACTGTAGTGTATGCCCACTTGAGGCAGGATTTGATGACATATAGTGTATAATTAGCAGTCATTATAACGTGAAATAATTTTAGTAGGTTCATTAATGAACCTTTAAATATTTTCCTGTTTTAAGACTTCTTTATTAAAATTACACGATTTTGAATTTTTGATTGTTGTGAAGTATTTACAAGTTGTTACTTCAGATATTGCGAACACTTTATTTGATCAAACGAAATTTCATTTGTGACAAATAGCAATGATCTTTTCATTCTTTGCAAGTTTATTTACTCTTTAAAGTGCTCTGCGGAAATGATTTAAAACGCTGGACCTTAATGCACAAAAATCCTCACAAGTATTGTATAAGACAGAAATTATTAATATTTATATTTTTATACAACTTATCTCTTATCTCTTTTCTATATTTTGCTTTTTAAGTATGGCGTTCTTGCGCTTTTTTTTAATGATTAATGAATGTATTAGATTTTGATTTTATATTGCTGCAGGATACACCAGCTTATCCCAGTATTTTTATTAGCTAAATAACAAATTTGGTTGGTTATTCATTTTAAATTTTTATCAATTGAATACCTCTAAACGGATTTTTAATTACTAATTTGTACTTTTCGTTTTCTTATTTTTATGCTGCTACTAAACAGGTTAGCGGCTTATTTATGTATGCATCTGTTGTGCTTTGTTTCAATCTAGGTCATCGCTAAAACCGCATTAAATGAGCGTACATTTACCTTTTTTATTTCAAATTTATATTTTTTGTACTGAGTTTTTCTTTATTTAGCAAGAAATATTAAAGCTTTGTTTCGCGCAATATGATCTCTCCAATCTTCAAACCATAGTGCTGCTGCGTTTGTTAAGACTGCATTTTAGTTTTTATTTCCCAATATTGTTTTACTATGCTTGGAAGGCGTATTTTTTTGCTTACTTTTAATCTTACTATTCTTATTTTTCTTAATTTAAATTTTTAGGTATTTGTTTCTGAATTGTTATTTCTATTTTAAAATTTTGGATTCATTTTAGATCTTGGCGTTAAATTTCTATATTATTATTGTATATTTTTTGATTGTATATTTATTTAATACCTCATTCGATTACCTTTTAACAATTACATATAAAATATGCATTCTTTGTTATCTAACTACTCACTTATAGATATAAAAGAAATTTTAATTACAATTATGCTGTGCACTACGACATGTGATTTTTTTTTCCAGGGACGACATTTATTATAAGGTTGTTAAGCGATTCTATTCACGATATATGTAAGTTGTTAGTGTTAAATTTTAATTTTTTTTTCCGCTAACAAAAAATGTTTTTTTTCGTTAAAAAGTTCTTTTGCTCTAAAATGTGTGTGCATTTTTTGTTCGTGTATTGTATTTCGAAGATAAAATATTGAGTAGTTATACAAAACAGGAATTAAAACCTTTAATTAGTGGAAGAATATATTTGTAAATAACGCAATTTATATCTTTTAATCAATTTTTCTGATAATTGTAATTTTTTGTACTCAGTGATTAATTACTCTACTTTTAATGCATTTGAACAGCCATTTTTTTGACAATTCGCGAAATATTATTATTGCCTTGATTATAAAAACCTTATATCGCTTTTTCTTAGTTTATAAATTAACAGATTTAAATACGCGTACAACTTTAACAAATTCTAAAAAAAACTCTATTAATATACAAATAATGGTAGAAAAAAGAGTCATTTACCGGAAGGAGATAATTTTTTGTTAATTTCGTAATCTTGTATTGGATACTTTTTATTTTTTCATTTAAATGCAAAAAATCATCGCTGGAATTTACATCTAAAATAAAAACCTTTTTTTTTACGGAAACAAAAGAATTGATCAATTCAAATTGATCTTCGGTATAAAGACTAACGCAGCAAAACTTCCCAACCCAATCAATTAAAAATAAAAATCCTTAAAAATAAAAATAAAAAACGAAGTAAAGCTAAACAATGCTTGGTAACAGAGGAATATTCCCAATAGTAAATAAAATGAACAAATGTGAAAAAACTTATTATATAACTTTTGTCGCGAAAAAGTCGCGACGAGAAAGGGAGGGGGGGAATTCTCGTCTTCCAATCGGGCGGACAGCAGTTGGTCGGGAGAGAATTCAGCGAGGACGAAGAAGATTTGTGGGCCGATGTCGGTTGCGGGATGCCCGCCCGGGGAAAGTAAAAATTTCGAAATGCAAATAAAACCTTAAATGAACAAATTAAACGCACCGCATTTTATTTTTAATTCAACATGGAACAAATACCCAATTTTAAAAATGGTAACCCTGATTGAAAATTGGTTAAACATGATAAATCCTAATATAATTCTGTGGGCGTTTATTTAATGAAAATTAACAATTAACTAAATCAACAAATGAACTAACTGAATCCGACGAAAATAATAAGATATATACTAACTCAAAGTATAAGTAAAAATAATTGAAACGGATATTAAAAGAAGAAAGTCTTTGTATATTCAATTTCGAATAAAGATTACTGTCGCGCGTTAACGACAAACGTCACTCATTTTATTAACAAATGAAAACGATAGCGAGAACCTCCAAAGTCGAAGCATAAGGTGGACGATACAGAGATGTAACATCACATGAAGAAAACTATAAAATTAGAAGAAATAAAAAACATAAACGCGCAGAAATTCAGCCATTTTATGTTTTAGACATCCAAAAAAAGTAACAAACTGTTGAAACTATTTAAATTCGTTTATGTTGGTGATAAAAAAAATTGTTAAGCCGTATTTTTTCAAATAAAATACCTTTTTTCCGATAGAAATATTAAGAAAATTTGTAATAAAACACGTCAAGAGCGCACTGCTCGAAAGAGCGAACTGCTCGTAAGCGCGATTAATTAATATATTTAAAAACAAAATATGTTTGATTTTCAATAAGATTAAAGTAAAACACATTATAAGCCGCGAACTTGTTTTAGATCTAAGGCCAATGAAAACGGATAAACTTATTACACATTATTATTATTATATGGTACTAAAAATCAAATTTATAAAACAAAAACTTAAACATTACCATATTGTGGATGAAGATTTATTGACTTTATAAATATGTAAATCAAAACCTCTTTAACCGAAAAAAAATTGCACTAACACATAGAAAATTTAAAATATATCTCTTGAAAGCAGGTTATTCATAATACAATATAACATTAATACCCTTATCATCAAGAATAAATAAGAATTTTAAACAATTGATTTGAACAATAAAAACATTGCAAAAAAATAGCATTCATGAACAGGTAAACGATTAAGTCCATCAGTCTGTACTATTATAATTTAAAATATCGTATAAAAAATTACCAAAACAAAATGATAAATAAAAACTATTTAAAATACAATATTGAAGGAGGTTCAACAATGTTAGTAAATTTTGTCCGAATCTTAAGTTTTTTGCAATAGAGAGCATTGAATGGCTTAATATGTAAACGACCAAAAATTTCATTGCGCAATGTATCTTTTGAGTTATACATATAAGATTGAATAAATAATCAATATTAAAATGAATTTAGATTTGTGCAAACATATTCCATTAATTGAATTACCAGCTTATACTGCTTACAAATCATGTGAGAGGAATGAATATAAAAATATTGCTAATTATGGTTTGATTACACCAAAAACTCGTACTGGTCCAACTCGTACATCCCCAACTCGTATTATTTTAAACGAGAGTGCAGACAGTGAGTGGTTAGACAGTCTATACTTATAACAGAGGCCGCAGTACGAGTTGGGGATGTACAAGTTGTACAGTACGAGTTGGGTGTCGTCCATAAATAGGCATGTATGTGCGGGAGTGAGAGAGGAGAGAGAAAGATTATCAAATATTAGTCCATTTTTTACAGATGAATGCTTCGTTTCTGATATCGATTTTAACATCATTGAGGCGCAAAAATTATTAAGAAAGCTTCAAAATGGTACTTCCCCTGATGGAATCAGTTATAAATTTTTAAGAAATTGCCATTTTTCAAAGGCAAGATTTATAACTGAATTATTTAGGATATCTCATTGGACTCGGAAACATTCCCCAATATTTGAAAAGAGTCAATTGTTTTTCCACTTTTCAAAAAGGTGACAAATTTAATACTGAAAATTACCGTCCCATTTCCTTGACTTGTTCCCTTTGTAGAGTTAAGGAAAGGATCATAATTAAAAAAAATTCTAACTTTTAGAAGTAAATAAGAAAATTTCTGAGCATCAATTTGGTTTTTTGAAAAAAAGATCTGCTACAAGTCAGTTAATTGCCGTTATTGAAGATTGGTATGAAGCAATTTTGGGCTCTAGAAATGTTGATTGTATTTATATAGATTTTCAAAAAGCTTTTGACTCTACCACACAGTTTAATACTTTTTAAACTCGAAAAAATAGGTATAAAGGAAACTTTTGAGACGGATAAAGGAATTTTCTACGAATAGTACTTTTCGTGTAAAAATCGATGATTCTCTATCATCGTCCAAAAATGTTGGGTCAGTTGTACCCCAGGGATCAGTCTTTGGACCTCTTTAGTACTTATTTATATAAATGATTTACCGGATGCAATGCCACTCGGTGTTATTATTAAATCTATATACTGATGATGTTAAAATGTATATCAGTTATAAGGCAACGACTGAAATTGAAATTGTGCACAGAGCATTACAAATGCTTACAGAATGGGCAGATAAATGGCAAATAAGAATTTCAATTCAAAAACATACGTACTTTATTTGGGGAATAACCAAAGAAACATATATGATTGAAGGCAATAAAATTAATGTTGTAGATACTATTAGGGACTTAGGCATTAACCGTTACTGGAATATGCTCCTGAGATTTGGAACCCACTTTTACTGAAAGATACTCAAAAATTGAAAAATGTCAAAAATATTTCACCAAGAGAGTTTTATTGAAATGCAACCTCCCACTTATTTCTTATCAGAAAAGATTGGAATACCTACAACTGCCAACTCTTGAAATTAGGCGCAAAATTTTTGAATTGCTAACGGCTCATAAAATTATTTATGGCCGCATGCATTTAAACCCCTGTACTATCTTTAAACCATCAAAACGATTTAATATTCCCTTTTACAGACTGAATACAAAATATAAATTAGGTAAAAAATTTATCCCATTCGGGGGAAGAGTTATTAAACTATGGAATCAACTCGACAAGGAGCTAATTGGGATTAAATCAGCAGCTCAATTTAAACAGAAGTTAAAAAATTTCTTTTTAAGTAAATAAAGATCGGAAACTGAGCTGAATCAAATACTAATTAATTTCTATGGTGTAAGTAGACTGGCCCCGCTCGTTAATTTATTCTATTGACATATTTTATTTTTCCTTTTTTTCGCTCTTTTTTCATATTTTTATCTTATGTTGCTTTCACTTACTCTGCGACAGTTATTATTGTATGTCTTCAGAGTAAGTGGTTTACACTCTTCTGATGACTTTTTCTAATTGAATAAAATAAATAAATAAATACAACAATTAACAAATCGAAAAAAAAGTTTACAGAGAGATTTAGCTAAAAAAACTATTTAAAAAATTAACAAAATGAAATATAAGTAAGAACTGACTAGCAATTTCAAGTACGTAAATTAAAAAGAACTTGGACAAAAAATTGCTGAGATGAGGTACGCCAGAGGTGCGAGAACTCATTAGAAAAATGGATTCAATTTTTATTTTTGTTAACTATTTTAAACAATTGTCTTGGTATTGATATTTTAAATATAATAAGTTAATATTAAATTGAAAACTTCTAATCTTCATTTGAACAAAAGGTACTTTTAAAGGAATCAAATTGATACTTGACAGCCATGTTGGCAGTAGACAATTCGGCATCAACGGGGAGGTACTCGCGCTGCGAAAAAATATTGGAAATAAAAAATTGCACAATTATAACCAAGATTTGGAATTGGTCCTAGCAAAAATATGAAATGGAGCGACAAATAAAAGTAGCATCTTTTTCTATTGAAAAGGAAGTTGGTTTAAGATATACTAACTCAAAGTAAAAGTAAAAATAATTGAAACTGCTATTAAAAGAAGAAAGTTTTTGTATATTCAATTTCGAATAAAGATTACTGTCGCCCGTTATCGGCAAACTTACACAATTCATTTCTTTAATGTTTCTACACTTATTAATTAACAAAATTGAGAGGAACAAATAAGAAGATAAATTGAAGCCAAGGAGATTAAAGACCTGAAAACTCAAAAATGAAATTTTTTCAGCAGTTTATTTTTTCAAAAATGATTTGTTTGAAACAAATACCCAATTTAAAAATGGTAACCCTGATTGAAAATTGGTTAAACATGATAAATCCTAATATAATTCTGTGGGCGTTTATTTAATGAAAATTAACAAATAACTAAATCAACAAATGAACGAACTGAATCCGACGAAAATAATAAGATATATACTAACTCAAAAAATAAGAAAAAATATTTTCAACAGCTATTAAAAGAAAAAAAATTTGAATATTCAATATGAATAAAGATTACTGTCGCGCGTTAACGACAAACGTCACTCATTTTATTAGCAAATGAAAACGATAGCGAGAACCTCCAAAGTCGAAGCATAAAATGGACGATACAGAGATGTAACTTCGCGTGAAGAAAACTAAAAAATTAGAAGAAATAAAAAACATGAACGCGCAGAAATTTCAGCCATTTTATGTTTTAGACATCCAATAAAAGTAACAAACTGTAGAAACTATTTAAATTCGTTTATGTTGGTGATAAAAAAAAATTGTTAAGCCGTATTTTTTCAAATAAAATACCTTTTTTCCGATAGAAATATTAAGAAAATTTGTAATAAAAAACGTCAAGAGCGCACTGATCGAAAGAGCGAACTGCTAGAAAGAGAGAACATGCTTGAAAGCGCGATTAATTAATATATTTAAAAATAAAATATGTTTGATTTTCAATAAGATTAAAGTAAAACACATTATAAGCCGCAAAATACCGTCATTCAATTTATGCCATATAAGTATGAAGAATTTTGTGGTTCCAACAAACAAAAATAATATTATAACAACCGAAATTATCTAATTTATAAAGAAACATAGAACTGAAAAAATACATTAAAATTGACATTATTTTAAATTATTGTGGAACCAATAATTTTTTGAATTTTTCATCAGAGCGAATATATGGAACTAAGAAGACCTTAAACTTGAAAACATGTCACAATCGTGAAAAGAAATTAAATACGTCTCTATTTCTAGCGAAATAAATAGGCTAATGCCAAAAGTTATATTTTGTGCGTATAAAGTATTAACACTTGCCTTTCGCAAACCGTAAATATATAATTTTTTTTAATTAAAAATAAGGACAATAGCGAAAATTTCGAATAAATAAATGTAACAATTTGAAATTATGCAAAGATTACTCTTTGTCTAAATTTTAATCATGTTTAGATGAGATACCTTGAAAAAAAACATATAAATACCAAAAAAGAAAAAAATAAATAAAAAAATTTGCAACTCCTTGTCTACTCTTCTCAACCGTGTGAGGGCATGTTAGACCGCTCATACAGACACCACATGAAAAGCAAACGCCAATCTGTCCCAAGGGCTATGCACATTTTACGGTAGATCATATAATGAGAATCTGCATATACAAAAAAAAAAGATTTAGAAAACCAAAACTTATATATAACATATATTTAAAAGAGGAAAACATATTTATCAGAAAGTTCGTTTACCAAAACAACTTAGAGCTAGATGGTTAAAAGGACAGGAGAATTTTTGGCAGAGTTCTCATATGCAATTTTAGTGACGTCACACCTTTTCTCGCTTAAATATGAAATATATTGTAACAGAAAAGATGCCAAGCAGAGAGACAAACCTTAATTTTCATACATATATCCCATATGAAGAAAAATAAACATACCGAAAAAAATTCTTTATGATTACGCGTTATTCATATAATTCTTGAATTGACTATAAATCACCAAAAATAATAAAACTTTTTAAATTTCGTACAAAAAAGAAAATAGCAACAAATGAAATAGATCAAACATATTTGGAAATGAATTTCTGTATTGGTCTTCGTCTATTACAATTCGTGGCCAATAGTGCGCCTGATTTACAGTTTACCGTAAAAAGCATGTCCAACCTGCGCCCTAAGTCTCATAACAAATAGTATAATGCCCTGATGAAAATTACGAAAAAAATGGTTTAATTGTTTAATCTATTATAATTAAAATAATAATCTTAAACCTAGTGTCACAATCTTTTTAAAAATTTATCTGCAGTAAAACTTTTACAATATTTTTAAACTATTTGTTTAGAGCTCACAAATCAAAAGGAAAAAATTTAATCTATCCTAAAATAACTTACCTATTCAAAAAGTTAGATAATTTAAACTTGTCTAAACAATCAATTTTCGGCCTTGGATCATCATCCCCTACGGTGCTGACCGGTTCCGGCTGACGTCAAAATCGGTGGTGCCGCTACATACACAAAGAGCCTCCTCATTGCGTTTCTAGCCATTGGTCTACCGCTACCACCATCCTTGAACAAGTTTTACTTGTAATAAATTAATCAATAATTTTATCTAAATTATGTTACGAATTAGGCTGAAAAATAAAAAATCTACCTAAATGGAAATACAAGCAAGGAGCTG
Source organism: Heterodera carotae (assembly GCA_024500135.1). NCBI lineage: Eukaryota > Metazoa > Nematoda > Chromadorea > Rhabditida > Heteroderidae > Heterodera > Heterodera carotae. The sequence goes on from JAKKIK010000019.1 coordinate 73,364, forward strand.
CTTGTCTCAATGTAAACGTGTTTTAATTAATAAATAAATCATTGACAGGATTTATCGAAGATAATTGGATTATAACATATGTTTGAAATTCTTATCAGCAAGGAGCTTTTGGTCTTAATGTAATTAAATTAATAAATAATCATTGAAAATAGTATAAATAAGGAAATTAAAATCAAAAAATATGTCTCAACAATATGTTTCGCCGCTGATGAATTTAAATACGAATTATTTGACAAACAATTTTATTTTATCCCACTAAAAATTAATCAATTACAATTACTTATAATAAAATGTTAACTAATCTTAAAAAGATTCATGACCTAAAAAATGCTTGTATGAAAACTGGAATTTTTAATTGGTACTAACTTTAAACCACTGCCGTGGCTTAGTCTAACACAATCAACTGCTACTCAGGCACTAATTTGCACTATAATCGACAGAAAACAAGTGCAAATTTAACGCCCTTTTTAACAGAAGAGTCATACAATTAATTATGTACAAATTTGTAGTCATAATAAAATCCGGACTGAACAACATCTTGTGGAGGAACGCCGAGCGAAGGTTAGCGAATAGCCTTTTTTCTTATTGCTAGTTAAATAATTAATTAAATTTTAGCAAATGATTGTTGAAGCAGCTAATCAAATGGGATCGGTCGCGAGTGAAGGGTAGACCTTGCAGTGGAACACGCTGTAATTTGGGCGGGAGTATAATGTGCTATGTGTATAGAGGTAGGATATGAACAATAAACCAATAAAAAAAAACCAAAAACAAACTGTAAATTAAAATTGACTAATCTTTTTAAGAGCAAAGATCGAAAATTGCATGAAATTTAATTAAGGTAGAAATAAAATATTAAAAAAATTAATATCCGTAATTAGAATAAAATTACTTTTAAAATCCTTATAATTTTGTTTTTCTAAATTGTAGGCTTTTATCGCCAGTCCAATTATCTAAAAAAATAAATGCTACTTCTAATTTTTAGACTCTCACCTTTGGAAGAAGCAAAGAAAAAGCTGAACAAAGCTTCACCTTTATTTTAGTAATTTTAAAAATAAATTAAAAAAGTAAATCAATTTAAAATAAAACTTACAATTTTCAATGGAAAATTTATTGATATAGATTTCAACCCAAAACTATAATTTCCTAACATTCACTTTTTAAACGGACTCGGCATCAATAAAAAACAAATATAATCATATTTCTACATTATGCAAAAAGGAAATAAAAATAATACATTAAAAAAGTAGCAATAGCAGCAGCAGATAGCCATTCATATCCTTAAAGGAAAAACATCAAAATAGAAACGACTTTAATTCATAAAATTAAAAAAAAAACGAATTGTAAAGCCTTGTTTTTCTTTTATGTCCAAATTTAAAATGCGTGTGCATGCACAAAAGTCGCGCAGCACATAGACCTGACATCAGAAAAGATGTTGCAAGCCTTTTATTTAGAAAAAAGATTAAACACAGTGCAGCAAGCAAACAACATAAATCCACAAAAATATTATTTTGTGGTTTTTGACAAAATTAATTCATGGAATAAATTAGAAAACGAATTCCAAAAATATAAATAATAAATTTAAATTAAACCTAATTAAACTTAATGACTTGGATAAAAATAAAATGTAGAGACGCTTTGATTTAAAAAAAACAAAATTATGAATGATTTGAACAAAACCATATCAGATTTATAGAAAATTAACCAAATAAAAACTCTCTGATTAAAAAAAATTATGTAAAATATGAATGAATTAAAGAAAACCGTAATAGAATTAAAGAAAATTATTTCTATATATTTTGACACATTCGGCGCAGCGCGAAATTGGATAAAATCAAATATATATGTATTATACATTAAGAATTTTTAAATATTTTCGAAAAATTAACAATTTCTTAAGAGAATTTGAAGACATTGTATTGAATAAGTCTTAAAAATATTCAAGACCTAAATATGCTTTTATGTAAAACTAGAATTTTTGAATTTGTAATGACATTATGTCAATTTTTGCACATTTTATATTGTAACCAGAGTATATTTGCGGTCGGACCATGAAATGCAGATGTAAAGAGAGGTGGCAGCCCATACGAAAAACAAAAAATAACCAATACAGTTCTTTCAAATAACATCCTAACTAATCTAAAAAAGAAACATTAATTCACGCATTTATTGTTACTGATAATGTATTTTTTTAATTAGGTACTATTCGCTCCAATATTTTACTAACCGTGTATCGGTTGCAGCACAAAGAGTTGTTTTTGTCTTTTACAACATAATGATGATTGTGAAAATTTGTTTAAATACAATAAAGACAATTAGTCAATTCAGAATAAATTAAATTAAATCATTAACAGGCATTTTTAAACGTTGCTGACTATACTTACAAGGTGCTTGCGCGTTTTATAAAAACCGCCACCCAGTCGCGTTTTATAAATCCGCCAGTCGCGTTTTATAAATCCGCCAATATGCAATTTTGGGGTG